>SJYX01005839.1:353653-459183 GCA_006410675.1 Oreotragus oreotragus | reverse complement strand
TTTTCCTATTTGGAACCAGTCTGTTGTTCCATGTCCAGTTCTAACTGTTGCTTCCTGACCTGCATACAGATTTCTCAAGAGGCAGGTTAGGTGGTCTGGTATTCCCATCTCTTTCAGAATTTTCCACAGTTTATTGTGATCCACACAGTCAAAGGCTTTGGCATAGTCAATAAAGCAGAAATAGATGTTTTTCTGGAGCTCTCTTGCTTTTTCCATGATCCAGCAGATGTTGGTAATTTGATCTCTGGTTCCTCTGCCTTTTCTAAAACCAGCTTGAACATCAGGGAGTTCACGGTTCACGTATTGCTGAAGCCTGGCTTGGAGAATTTTGAGGATTACTTTACTAGCGTGTTAGATGAGTGCAATTGTGCGGTAGTTTGAGCATTCTTTGGCATTGCCTTTCTTTGGAATTGGAATGAAAACTGACCTTTTCCAGTCCTGTGGCCACTGCTGAGTTTTCCAAATTTGCTTTTTAAGAAACAGTAACCATGTATTCATGACCTTTCTAAATTCACGTATTCTAGTAATATATTTGTAGACTACTTTTGGATTTTATAGAAAAATTAACCATGGCATCAGAAAATAAAACTCTTCTGCTTCTTCCTTTCCAAAAATTGTTTCTTCTTTCTTTCTTCCTTACCTTGTTTCTAGCCTTAGAGAAAATGCATTTAATGTATGCATCAAGTATGATGTCATATACACACAGATACACACATGTGACAGAGGAAGTTTCTGTTTGTTACTAGTTTACGGAGAGTTTTACCATGATCAGACGTTGATTATTATGAAATACATCTATTGAGGTGTTCATATGGTTTTGTTAGGGGAAGAACACTAATTGAAACCTTCCACCCTGGCCAGGCACCATAGTAACCATTTACATAAGTTGTTTTACAACAGGAGATCCTGGTAAGGAACACGGAACTAATAAGCCTCCACCAACAACAGATACACACATGTGACAGAGGAAGTTTCTGTTTGTTACTAGTTTACGGAGAGTTTTACCATGATCAGACGTTGATTATTATGAAATACATCTATTGAGGTGTTCATATGGTTTTGTTAGGGGAAGAACACTAATTGAAACCTTCCACCCTGGCCAGGCACCATAGTAACCATTTACATAAGTTGTTTTACAACAGGAGATCCTGGTAAGGAACATGGAACTAATAAGCCTCCACCAACCAAAAGAGTTCGGGAAAGGTCAAAAGGAGACCCCACAGGTCTGACCACCTCCCAGAATCCTCTCTAGCATCCATCTTGGCTGAACAAGGCATGCACCACCAGGAAGGACTCTGAATCAGAATGATTGGCTAAAGACAACCCAGAAACTAATCCTATCACCATAAAATCCAAGACTTCGAGCCAGACCAGTTCTCCTGGGTTCCCTTAACCTACTGCTCTCCACCCAGGTGCCCTTTCCCAATAAAATCTCTTTGTCAGCACATGTATCTCCTCGGACAGTTCATTTCTGAGCGTTAGACAAGAGCCCAGTTTTGGACCTTGGAAGGGGTCCCCCTTCCTGCAACAGTTTTCCTTCTTTATTCTTTAATTTGGTGAGTCAGATGCATTGATTTCAAGAGCCTCCTCTTAAGTAGAAACAGATAACCACAGGTCAGCAGACTTTTGAGGAAATTCTTCAACTTCAGGAAGAAATAATAACACTAAAAAGAGAAAAAGGAGAAACAGGAGATATTACCCCAGGAGAAACAGAGATATTGTAGGAGAAACTTCCAAAACCTTTAAAAATTTTATAGGATTTGAGAACACACATTGTAGCCCTGTTTACAAAGAAAAAGGAAATAACAGAGAGAGAGATAGTGGTATTAGATGTTTTTTAAAAATTGATTTTTAGAAATTTACTAAGATTTACTAAAATGGTTGTAAAATAAAGTTGGGGGAATTCCCCAGAAAATAAATAGATTGTTGTTCTTGTTTAGTTGCTAAGTCGTGTCTGACCCTTTTGTGACCCCATGTATTGCAGCCCGCCAGGCTCCTCTCTCCATGGGATATCCCAGGCAAGAATCCTGGAGTTGGTTGCCATTTCCTTTTCCAGGGGATCTTCCTGACCCGACCTACATTGTAGGCAGATTCTTTACCACTGAGTCAGCAGGGAAGTCCAAAATAAAGAGATTGCTGCTGCTAAGTCACTTCAGTCGTGTCCGACTCTCTGTGACCCGTGGGCTGTGGCCTGTGGCCTGCCAGGCTCCTCCGTCCACGGGATTCTCCAGGCAAGAGTACTGGAGTGGGGTGCCATTTCCTTCTCCAGGGGATCTTCCCGACCCAGGGATTGAACCCGGGTCTCCTGCATCGCTGGCAGATGCTTTAACCTCTGAGCCACCAGGGAAGCCCAATATCTGTGGAATGCTGAAAAAGCAGTGACTACAAAGAAACATATTCCATTGAATATACATTATTATGCATATATTAGAAAAGAAGAAAGATGTACAGATGTAAAACAACAATATGTTTCTCCAGCTGGAATGTGGGGGAAGAAAGCTTAAGCCTAAAACAGTAGAATAAATGAAATAAAGAAGCAAAAATCAATGAAATTGGAAATAGGAAACAAAAAAGAAAATTCCACAAAACCTAAAGCTTGTTCTTGGAAAAGATCAATAAAATTGATAAACTTCTACCCTGGCTAACGAAGGAAAAGAAGAGAAAGAAATCACAAATTACTAATATCAGAAATGACAGTAGGATTTTCACAACTGATTTATGAATATTAAGAGGATAACAAAGGATTAGTATGAACAAATCTCTTCCCACTAATTTGATAAATAAAATTGACCAAACCCTAGAAAGACACAAACTACCAAAACTCACACAAGGAGAAACGGATAATTTAAATAGGCCTATATTCATTACAAAACTGAATTAGTAATTAATAACTTTGAAAAAACTAAGTACTAGACCCAGAGAATTTCACTGGTTAATCCTACCAAACATTTAAGGAAGAAATGATACCAATTTTCCACATTCTTGTACAGAAAATAGAAGCAGAAGGAACACTTAATTTCTATTATGAGCTCAGAACTACTGCAATACCCAAAGCAAAGACAAGCTACAGGTCAATATCTATCATGAACATAGATGTAAAAATTTTCAAGAAAGTATTAGCAAATTACAGCATGACCAAGTATAACTTATTCTAGATATGCATGGCTGGTTCAATATTTGATATCAATCAAGGTAAAAGAAAAAATCTAGATGATCTTATTAATTGATGCAGTAAAGTCATTTGACAAATTCTATCACTTTTTCATGTAGAATTCCCTAGAACACTAGAGATAGGAACATCTTCAAAATAAGGAAGCAAATCTAATAAAAACTCTGTTGCTAGTATCATACTTACTGCTAAAAACCTGCACATTTTCCTCCTAGGATCAGAAGCAAGGAAGTGATCCCCTCTTTCACTGTTCTTGTTCAATACTGTGCTAGAAGGCACAGCTAACACGAAAAAAAAAAAAAAGGAAGAAGAAGAAAAAAAGGAAATCCAAGGTACAGAGTTAGGGAAGGAATAAAACTAATTTTGTTTGCAGATAAGATGATTGTCTATGTATAAAATCCCAAAAAATTCACATGCACACAGAATCTGAAACTAATAGTTAAGTACAGCAAGGTTGCTGGACAAAGATCAATTGCTTTTGTATATACCAGCATTGAAAATTTGGAACTTGAAATGCAGTAAGACAACACCTAGATAGCATATTGAAAAGCAGAGACATTACTCTGCCAACAAAGGTCCGTCTAGTCAAGGCTATGGTTTTTCCAGTGGTCATGTATGGATGTGAGAGTTGGACTGTGAAGAAAGCTGAGCACCAAAGAATTGATGCTTTTGAACTGTGGTGCTGGAGAAGACTCCTGAGAGTCCCTTGGACTGCAAGGAGATCCAACCAGTCCATTCTAAAGGATATCAGCCCTGGGTGTTATTTGGAAGGACTGATGCTAAAGCTGAAACTCCAGTAGTTTGGCCACCTCATGCGAAGAGGTGACTCATTGGAAAAGACCCTGCTGCTAGGAGGGATTGGGGGCAGGAGGAGAAGGGGACGACAGAGGATAAGATGGCTGGATGGCATCACCAACTCGATGGACGAGTTTGAGTGAACTCTGGGAGTTGGTGATGGACAGGAAGGCCTGGTGTGCTGTGATTCATAGGGTCACAAAGAGTCAGACAGGACTGAGCAACTGAACTGAACTGAAGACAACACCATTTAAAATAGCACCAAAAATATAAAATATTTAGGTATTTGCTGTTCTTCAGTCATTAAGTTGTGTCCAGGTCTTTGTGATCCCATGGACAGCAGCATGCTAGGCTTCCCTGTCCTTCATCATCTCCCTAAGTTTGCTCAAACTCACACCCATTAAGTCGGTGATGCCATCCAACCATCTCATCCTCTGTCGCTGCTTCTCCTCCCATCTTCAGCCTTTCTCATCATCAGGGTCTTTTCCAATGAGTCAGCTCTTCACATCAGGTGGCCAAAGTATTGGAGCTTCATTTTCGGCCTCCCAAGCTTATACGGAAGTCTTTCCAATCAATATTGAGAGTTGATTTCCTTCAAGATTGACTGGTTTGATCTCCTTACAGTCCAAGAGACTCTCAAGAGTCTTCTCTAACACCACATTTCGAAAGCGTCAATTCTTCAATCCTCAGCCTTCTTTATGATCCAACTCTCACATCCACACACAACTACTGGAAAAACTACAGCTATGACTAGATGGACCTTTGTCAGCAAATTGATGTCTCTGCCTATAAATATGCTGTCTAGATTTGTCATAGCTTTCCTTCCAAGGAGCAATTCTGTATGTATTTTGTTAGATTTATACCTAAGTATTTTTAAAATTAATTTAACTGAAATTTAAAATATTTAGGTATGAAGAGTGCCAGGCTGCGATGGCGCAGGAATGGCCGAGAGGAGCTACCCTGTGTCTGAGGTCAGTGGCAGCCGGGAGGAGACACCTCTGCCCGAGGCCAAGGACGGTGACCCTGAGGAGCCACACCGAACCCGAGCCCGAGGCCAGGGGCGGCAGCTGGGAGAAGCCACCCACCCCCGAGGCCACGGCTGGCAGCCGGGAGGAGCAACCCGAGGAGCGGAGGCTGCATAGGCGCAGGAGGGCCTACAGGAGCTATCTCACGTTGAAGGTCAGAAACGGTGGCAGTAAGGAGATACCCCTCGACCAAGGTAAGGAGCAGGGGCTGTGCTTTGCTGGAGCAGCAGTGAAGAGACACCTCACACCCAAGGTAAGAGAAACCCAATTAAGATGGTAGGTGTTGCAAGAGGGCATCAGATGCCAGACACACTGAAACCATACTCACAGAAAACTAGTCAATCTAATCACACTAGGACCACAGCCTTGTCTAACTCAGTGAAACCAAGCCATGCCTGCAGGGCAACCCAAGGCGGGCGGGTCATGGTGGAGAGGTCTGACAGAACGTGTGGTCCACTGGAGAAGGGAATGGCAAGCCACTTCAGTATTCTTGCCTGGAGAACCCCATGAACAGTATGAAAAGGCAAAATGATAAGATACTGAAAGAGGAACTCCCCAGGTCATTAGGTGCCCAATATGCTACTGGAGATCAGTGGAGAAATAACTCCAGAAAGAATGAAGGGATGGAGCCAAAGCAAAAATAATACCCAGTTGTGCATATGACTGGTGATAGAAGCAAGATCCAATGCTGTAAAAAGTAATATTGCATAGGAACCTGGAATGTCAGGTCCATGAATCATGGCAAATTGAAAGTGGTCAAACAAGAGATGGCAAGGGTGAACGTCGACATTCTAGGAATCAGCGAACTAAAATGGACTGGAATGGGTGAATTTAACTCAGATGACCATTATATCTACTACTGCGGGCAGGAATCCCTCAGAAGAAATGGAGTAGCCATCATGGTCAACAAAAGAGTCCGAAATGCAGTACTTGGATGCAATCTCAAAAACGACAGAATGATCTCTGTTCGTTTCCAAGGCAAACCATTCAATATCACAGTTATCCAAGTCTATGCCCCAACCAGTAATGCTGAAGAAGCTGAAGTTGAACGGTTTTATGAAGACCTACAAGACCTTGTAGAACTAACACCCAAAAAAGATGTCCTTTTCATTATAGGGGACTGGAATGCTAAAGTAGGAAGTCAAGAAACACCTGGAGTAACAGGCAAATTTGGCCTTGGAATGCGGAATGAAGCAGGGCAAAGACTAATAGAGTTTTGCCAAGAAAATGCACTGGTCATAGCAAACACCCTCTTCCAGCAACACAAGAGAAGACTCTACACATGGACATCACCAGATGGTCAACACCGAAATCAGATTGATTATATTCTTTGCAGCCAAAGATGGAGAAGCTCTATACAGTCAACAAAAACAAGACCAGGAGCTGACTGTGGCTCAGATCATGAACTCCTTATTTCCAAATTCAGACTTAAATTGAAGAAAGTAGGGAAAACCGCTAGACCATTCAGGTATGACCTAAATCAAATCCCTTATGATTATACAGTGGAAGTGAGAAATAGATTTAAGGGCCTAGATCTGATAGACAGAGTTCCTGATGAACTATGGAATGAGGTTCGTGACATTGTACAGGAGACAGGGATCAAGACCATCCCCATGGAAAAGAAATGCAAAAAAGCAAAATGGCTGTCTGGAGAAGCCTTACAAATAGCACTGAAAAGAAGAGAGGCGAAAAGCAAAGGAGAAAAGAAAAGATATAAGCATCTGAATGCAGAGTTCCAAAGAATAGCAAGAAGAGATAAGAAAGCCTTCTTCAGCAATCAATGCAAAGAGATAGAGGAAAACAACAGAATGGGAAAGACTAGAGATCTCTTCAAGAGAATTGGAGATACCAAGGGAACATTTCATGCAAAGATGGGCTCGATAAAGGATAGAAATGGTATGGACCTAACAGAAGCAGAAGATATTAAGAAGAGGTGGCAAGAATACACAGAAGAACTGTACAGAAAAGATCTTCACGACCCAGATAATCATGAGGATGTGATCACTAATCTAGAGCCAGACATCTTGGAATGTGAAGTCAAGTGGGCCTTAGAAAGCATCACTAAGAACAAAGCTAGTGGAGGTGATGGAATTCCCGTTGAGCTGTTTCAAATCCTGGAAGATGATGCTGTGAAAGTGCTGCACTCAATATGCCAGCAAATTTGGAAAACTCAGCAGTGGCCACAGGACTGGAAAAGGTCAGTTTTCATTCCAATTCCAAAGAAAGGCAATGCCAAAGAATGCTCAAACTACCGCACAATTGCACTCATCTCACACGCTAGTAAAGTAATGCTCAAAATTCTCCAAGCCAGGCTTCAGCAATATGTGAACCGTGAACTCCCTGATGTTCAAGCTGGTTTTAGAACAGGCAGAGGAACCAGAGATCAAATTGCCAACATCCGCTGGATCATGGAAAAAGCAAGAGAGTTCCAGAAAAACATCTATTTCTGCTTTATTGACTATGCCAAAGCCTTTGACTGTGTGGATCACAATAAACTGTGGAAAATTCTGAAAGAGATGGGAATACCAGACCACCTAACCTGCCTCTTGAGAAATCTGTATGCAGGTCAGGAAGCAACAGTTAGAACTGGACATGGAACAACAGACTGGTTCCAAATAGGAAAAGGAGTACGTCAAGGCTGTATATTGTCTCCCTGCTTATTTAACTTATATGCAGAGTACATCATGAGAAACGCTGGACTGGAAGAAACACAAGCTGGAATCAAGATTGCCGGGAGAAATATCAATAACCTCAGATATGCAGATGACACCACCCTTATGGCAGAAAGTGAAGAGGAGCTAAAAAGCCTCTTGATGAAAGTGAAAGAGGAGAGTGAAAAAGTTGGCTTAAAGCTCAACATTCAGAAAACGAAGATCATGGCATCCGGTCCCATCACTTCATGGGAAATAGATGGGGAAACAGTGGAAACAGTGTCAGACTTTATTTTGGGGGGCTCCAAAATCACTGCAGATGGTGACTGCAGCCATGAAATTAAAAGACGCTTACTCCTTGGAAGAAAAGTTATGACCAACCTGGATAGTATATTCAAAAGCAGAGACATTACTTTGCCGACTAAGGTCCGCCTAGTCAAGGCTATGGTTTTTCCTGTGGTCATGTATGGATGTGAGAGTTGGACTGTGAAGAAGGCTGAGCGCCACAGAATTGATGCTTTTGAACAGTGGTGTTGGAGAAGACTCTTGAGAGTCCCTTGGACTGCAAGGAGATCCAACCAGTCCATTCTGAAGGAGATCAACCCTGGGATTTCTTTGGAAGGAATGATGCTAAAGCTGAAACTCCAGTACTTTGGCCACCTCATGCAAAGAGTTGACTCATTGGAAAAGACTCTGATGCTGGGAGGGATTGGGGGCAGGAGGAGAAGGGGACGACCGAGGATGAGATGGCTGGATGGCATCAAGGACTCGATGGACGTGAGTCTGAGTCAACTCCGAGAGATGATGATGAACAGGGAGGCCTGGCGTGCTGCGATCCATGGGGTCGCAAAGAGTCGGACACGACTGTGACTGAACTGAACTGAACAAAATATTTACAGAATCGACATAAACAGAAAATTATTCTACAAGGAGACAAATTTAACTTGGCATAATAGCATAACTCTAACTGGTTTGATATAAAATTTTGAGTTATATAAACAAACAGTGTTGACCTTATTGGTAAAGGAAAATTTGTATTACTTCTTTTAAATATGAAAAATTTGAATATATGATTTCAAATTCAACACTAAAAAATATAGAAATATAGATTAAAATTATTTTGAAAAGCTGCATGTAACCACTGGTTGAGTGAAATCAGACTCTTACAGAGCCTTGTGAAGCACTAAAAAATAACATAAAATGGAAATATTGTTTGCATTTTTAGAGAAGACAAAACAAGAAAAACAATAGAATTCTAAAAACTAAGAAAAAAGCATGAAAAGTATATCATTAAGAACACTAGATGTAAATGAAAAATTATATTGAAAGGCACAGGATCAAAAATAGAATCCAACAAGAGACAAAAAACGTGACAGAAAATTTGTTAAAATCAAAGATAGGCACGTTATGGTATTCGAATTTAAACAAAACAAAAAATAAGGGTATTAATACCCAATTCAAAGAAAAATTCACAAATAATGGGGCAAAGGTTTCATGAATATTGAGAAATAATTGCTTCTAGCTTTTGAGTCTTCACATATTCAAAATTATCAAAATATATAAGCTCTGGATAAATTAGCAAAAGTACTTTATTATTTAATCTTATAACCTAAAAACAGAACATTTCCCTCCAATGTCCTGTAAATGCAGATCAATACAGATCACAGTCTTGAACATAAATGAAGTCACAAAAAGTTATAAGCAGTAGAAGCTAAACAGACTGCACAGTAAGGAAAATAAAGCACCCAGAGGTTTAGGAAACAAAACAAAAATTATTGTGTTGGGTCAAAGATGATATTTTGTGGTTTAGAGGTTATTTTTTTTTTAAGTGGAAGGAAATGGAAAATAGTACAGTGAGAATGAGTAAAAATAGGTTAGCATCAGGAAATCTCTTTATGCAATTTATTACCTCAACAAACAAAAGGAGAAAAAGTATATAAATATAGCCATAATAATTTTAAAAGGGAATTTCTTAAGACCTAACTCCCATTTTGTAAAAACTACGTGAAATATACAGATACTGAACACAATATGAAGTCTACATAAATAACAAATATTACAGTAGACATTGAAATGATGAACTAATTTTAATAGAAAAAAAAGGGATGCCTACTATTACCATCATTGTTATATGTATATTATATATATACATATTTTTAGAAGTTTTGATAAGAAGATGAAGTGATTGGTATAAATACTAAAAACATACATACATGGAAACCCCGGAGTTCTAACTAAAGTCCATAAGAACTAGAAAAAGAATTTGCCAATGTGCATGAATAAAATTTATAGATGTTATTTGGAACACCATAAATTGAAAAGAAATAAAGTAATATTTCACATGTAATAGCAAATATATATGTGTGTATAAACATCTGAAAATATGAAGAAAAACTATAAAATCTTATTGATTTATACAAAATATTTTGATTTATATAAAATCTTATTGAAGGTATTAAAACAAGATTTAAATATATAGAGATAATATAACTTGCTTCCAATCAGGAAAGCGTAGTAATTTTAAAATGTCAATCCTTTCAAAATTATTGTAAAAGTGTGGTACACTTGCAACTTGTAATCCCATTGAAATTGTATGTGATTTTTTAAAAATAAATTTATTTATTTTAATTGGAGGTTAATTACTTTACAATATTGTATTGGTTTTGCCATACATCAACATGAATCTGCCACAGGTATACACATGTTCCCCATCCTGAACCCCTCTCCTTCCTCCCTCCCCGTACCATCCCTCTGGGTCATCCCAGTGCACCAGCCCCAAGCATCCAGGATTATGCATCAAACCTGGACTGGCGATTCATTTCATACATGAAATTATACATGTTTCAATGCCATTCTCCCAAATCATCCCACCCTTGCCCTCTCCAACAGAGTCCAAAAGACTGTTCTATACATCTGTGTCTCTTTTGTTGTCTNGAGAAGACTCTTGAGAGTCCCTTGGACTACAAGGAGATCCAACCAGTCCATTCTAAAGAAGATCAGCCCTAAGTATTCATTAGAAGGACTGATATTGAAGCTGAAACTCCAATACTTTGGCCGCCAGATGTGAAGAGCTGACTCATCTGAAAAGACCCTGATGCTGGGAAAGATTGAGGGCAGGAAGAGAAGACGACAGAGGATGAGATGGTTGGATGGCATCACTGACTCAGTGGACATGAGTTTGGGTAGACTCCAGGAATTGGTGATAGACGGGGAGGCCTGGCGTGCTGTGGCCCATGGGGTTGCAAAAAGTCAGACACGACTGAGCGACTGAACTGACTGACTGACTAATATCTCCTTATGTATATGTACTACTTCTTTATCCATTCCTCTGGCAAAGGATATTTACGTTGGTTCAATGTCTTGGCTACTATAAATAGTGCTGTAATGAAAGTAAGATTGTATTTATACTTTTGGACCATGTGTTTCTCCAGATATATGCCAAGGAGTGGTCTTGCAGGGTCATATGGTATGACACTATTTGTAGTGTCTTAAGGAACCTCCATAGTGGCTGCACCAATTTATATTCCCCACCAACAGTATAGGAGGGTTCCCTTCTCTCCACACCCTCTCCAGCAGTTATTGTTTGTGGATTTTTTTATGATAACCATTCTGGCTGTTGTGAGTTAATATCTCATTTTAAATTTGATTTCAGTTTCTCTAATAATTAGTGGTGCTGAACATCTTCTCATGTGCCATCTGATGTCTTTTTTGGAGATGTGTTTATTTAGATCTTCTGCCCATTTTTTGATTTCGTGCATTTTCATGCTTAGTAGCTTTCTCACATCTGACTTTTTGTGACCTTATGGACTATAGCCCACCAGGCTCCTCTGTCTGTGCGATTTTTCAGACAAGAATACTACAGTGGGATGCCATTTCCTTGTCCAGGGGATCATCCCGACCCAGGGACCGAACCCACATTTCCTGTGTATCCTGCATTGGCAGGCAGATTCTTTACCCACTGAGACTTCAGAGAAGCCCTTTTTTTTTTTAATTGTATTGTTTCTTTTGATAATATTAAGCCACATGAGCTGTTTGTACATTTTGGAGAACTAATCTCTTGTTGGTCACATCATTTGCAAATATTTGTTTTCCAATCTGTGGATTGTATTTTCATTTTGTTTATGATTTCCTTTGCTCTGCAAAAACATTTGAGTTTAATTAGGTTCCATTTTTATTTTTTTCTTTTTATTTCTATTATTCTGGGCAATGGGTCAAAAATATTGCTGAGGTTTATCTCAGAGAGTGTTCTGCCTATTTTTCTCCAACGTTTTATAGTGTCCAGTCTCACATTTAGGTTTTTATTCCATTTGGAGCTTATTTTGTGTATGGTGTTAAAGAATGTTCAAATTACATTTTTTAAATGTAGCTGCCAAGTTTTCCCAGCACCATTTATTGAAGAGTTTTTCTTTCCCCCACTATTTAGTCTTGCCTTCTTTGTCATAGGTTAATTGACTATAGAGGCATGCATTTATTTCTGGGCCTTCTATCCTGTCCCATTGATCTATATTTCTGCTTCAGTGCCAATAACATATTGTTTTGACGACTATAGCGTTGTGGTATAATCTTTTTCAAGATTGCTTTGGCAATTTTGGATCTTTTGTGATTCCATACAAATTTTAAGATTTTTTGGTTCTAGTTCTGTGAAAAAAGGCATTCATAAATTGATAGGGATTTCATTGAATCTGTAGATTGCATTAGGTAATATAGTCATTTTTGACAATTGATTCATCCAATCCAATAACATGTTACATCTTTCCATGTGTTTCTATCATATTTTATGTCTTTCATCAGTTCCTTATAGTTCTCCAAGTACAGGATTTTGTCTCCTTAGTTAGGTTTTTTCCTAGGCAATTTATCATTTTTGATGGTGATGGTAAATGGAGTTGTTTCTTGAACTTCTCTTTCTGATCTTTCATTGTTAGTGTATAGGAATGCAAGTGATTTCTGTGTTTTAATTTTGTATCTTGCAAATTAACCAAATCTGATGAGCTATAGTACTTTTCTGATAGCATCTTTAGTGTTTTCTATGTATAGTGTGATGTCGTCTGCAAAGAGTACAGTTTAACTTCTTCTTTTCCAATTTGGATTCCTCTTATTTCTTCCTCTTCCCTGATTGCTATAGCCAGGACTTCAAAAATAATATTGCAAAAAAGTGATAGAGGGGATATCCTTGTTTTGTTCTTGATTGTAGAGGAAATACTTTCAGCTTTTAATCATTGAGTATGATATAGGTGTACATTTGTTGTATCTGTCCTTATTATGTTGAGATATGTTCCCACTGTGCTGAATTTCTGGACAATTTTGTCATAAATGGTTGTTGAATTTAAAAAAAAAACTTTTTCTACATTTAAAAATGGCTATATGGTTTATATTCTTCAATTCGTTGATGTGGTGTATCACACTGACTGATATGTGGATATTGAAGAATCCTTGCATCCATGGGATAAATCTCACTAAATCATGGTTTATGATCCCTTTACTGTATCACTGGATAAGGATTGCTAGTACTTTGTTGATTATTTTTGCCACTATGTTCATCAGTGATATTAGACTGTAATTTTCTTTTTTGTGGTATGTTTGATGGTGACCTCATAGAATGAATCTGGATATTTTCCTTTTCTTCAGTTTTTTTTTTTGAACAGTTTCAGGAGGATTGATGTTAGGCCTTCTCTAAATATTTGATAGAATTAACCTGAGAAGCCATCAGGCCCTGGACTTTTGCTTGCTGGGAATTTTTTAATCACCATTTCAGTTTCAGTGCTTGTTATTGGTCTGTTCATGTTTTCTCTCTTCCTGGCTCCATCTTGGGAAAGTGTACTTTTCTAAGAATTTGGCAATTTCTTCCAGGTTGTCCATTTTATTGGCAGAGAATTGCTTGCAGTAATCTCCTATGAAATTAAACAGTGCTTACTCCTTGGAAGGAAAGCTATGACAAACCTTTCTTGTTGTTCAGCCTCTAGTCCTGTCTGACTCTTTTCGGCTCCATGGACTGCAGCACACCAGGCTCCCTGTCCTTCACCAACTCCCAGAGTATGCTCAAATTCATGTGTATGGAGTCGAAGATGACATCCAACATTCTCATCTTTTGTCATCCTCTCCTCCTCCTGCCCTCAATCTTTCCCAGTATGAGAGTCTTTTCCAGTGAGTTGGCTCTTCATTTGCTATGACTAGTGAAATTTTGGAAAACACAGCAGTGGGCACAGAACTGGAAAAGGTCAGTTTTCATTCCAATCCAAAGAAAGGCAATGCCAAAGAATGTTCAAACTACCACACATTTTTTTTTTTGAACAGTTTCAGGAGGATTGATGTTAGGCCTTCTCTAAATATTTGATAGAATTAACTTGAGAAGCCATCAGGCCCTGGACTTTTGCTTGCTGGGAATTTTTTAATCACCATTTCAGTTTCAGTGCTTGTTATTGGTCTGTTCATGTTTTCTCTCTTCCTGGCTCCATCTTGGGAAAGTGTACTTTTCTAAGAATTTGGCAATTTCTTCCAGGTTGTCCATTTTATTGGCAGAGAATTGCTTGCAGTAATCTCCTATGAAATTAAACAGTGCTTACTCCTTGGAAGGAAAGCTATGACAAACCTTTCTTGTTGTTCAGCCTCTAGTCCTGTCTGACTCTTTTCGGCTCCATGGACTGCAGCACACCAGGCTCCCTGTCCTTCACCAACTCCCAGAGTATGCTCAAATTCATGTGTATGGAGTCGAAGATGACATCCAACATTCTCATCTTTTGTCATCCTCTCCTCCTCCTGCCCTCAATCTTTCCCAGTATGAGAGTCTTTTCCAGTGAGTTGGCTCTTCATTTGCTATGACTAGTGAAATTTTGGAAAACACAGCAGTGGGCACAGAACTGGAAAAGGTCAGTTTTCATTCCAATCCAAAGAAAGGCAATGCCAAAGAATGTTCAAACTACCACACAATTGCCCTCATCACACACACTAGTAAAGTAATGCTCAAAATTCTCCAAGCCAGGCTTCAGCAGTACATGAAATGTGAAATTCCAGATGTTTAAGCTGGATTTAGAAAAGGCAGAGGAACCAGAGATTAAATTGCCAACATCCATTGGATCATCGAAAAAGCAAGAGAATACCAGAAAAACATCTGCTTCTGCTTTATTGACAATGCCAAAGCCTTTGCCTGTGTGGATCACAATAAATGGTGGAAAATTCTTACAGAGATGGGAATACCAGACCACCTTACCTGCCTCCTGAGAAAGCTGTATGCAGGTCAAGAAGCAACAGTTAGAACTGGACATGGAACAACAGACTGGTTCCAAATCGGGTAAGGAGTATGTCAAGGCTGTATATTGTCACCCTGCTTATTCAACTTATATGCAAAATACATCATGCAAAATGCTGGGCTGGATGAAGCACAAGCTGGAATCAAGATTGCTGGGAGAAATATCAATAACCTCAGTCACTCAGATGACACCACCCTTATGTCAAAAAGTGAAGAACTAAAGAGCCTCTTGATGAAAGTGAAAGAGGAGAATGAAAAATTTGGCCTAAAGCTCAGCATTCAGAAAACTAAGATCATGGCATACAGTCCCATCACTTCATGGCAAATAGATGGGGAAACAATGGAAACAGTGACAGACTCTATTTTTTTTTTGGTGGGGGGCTCCAAAATCACTGCAGATGGTGACTGCAGCCATGAAATTAAAAGACACTTGCTCCTTGGAAGAAAACCTATGACCAATGTAGACAGCATATTAAAAAGCAGAGACATTACTTTGCCAACAAAGGTGCATCTAGTCAAGGCAGTGGTTTTTCCAGTAGTCATGTATGGATGTAAGAGTTGGACTATAAAGAAAGCTGAGTGCTGAAGAATTGATGCTTTTGAACTGTGGTTCGACTGCAAAGAGATCCAACCAGTCAATTCTAAAGGAAATCAGTCCTGAATATTCATTGGAAGGATTGATGCTGATGCTGAAACTCCAATACTTTGCCCACCTGATGAGAAGAACTGACTCAGGAAAGACTGAAGTTGGGAGAAAGGGACAACAGAGGATGAGATGGTTGGAAGGCATCACTGACTTGATGGACATGAGTTTGAGTAAGGTCCAGGAGTTTGTGATGAACAGGGAAGTCTGGTGTGCTGTAGTCCATAGGGTCACAAAGAGGTGGACATGACTAAGCGACTGAACTGACTGGCTCGTCATAACAGGTGGCCAAAGTATTGGAGCTTCAGCTTCAGCATCAGTCCTTCCAATGAATATTCAGAGTTGATTTCCTTTTGGATTGACTGGTTTGATCTCCTTAGTGTCTGTCCAAGGGGCTCTTAACAGTCTTCTCCAGCACCAGTTCAAAATCATGAACTCTTCGGCACTCAAACTTCTATATGGTGCAACTCTCACAGCCATACATGACTGCTGGAAAAACCATAGCTTTGACCATAGGGACATTTGTCAGCAAAATGATGTCTCTGCTTTTTAGGATGCTGTCTAGGTTTGTCATAGTTTTTCTTCCAAGGACCAAGCAGCTTTTAATTTCAAGGCTGCAGTTTCCATTTGCAGTGATTTTGGAACCCAAGAAAATAAAGTCTGTTACTGTTTCCTCTTTATCACCATCTATTTGTTGTGAAGTGATAGGAATTGATGCCATGATTTTGGATTTTTTAATCCCAAGTTTTTAACTGAATTTTTCACTTTCCTCTTTCACCTTCATCAAGAGGCTCTTTAGTTCCTCTTTGCTTTCCCCCAAAAGGGTGGAGTCAACTACACATCTGAGGTTATTGACATTTCTCTCTGAAATCTTTTATATCAACAATTTATTTTAATTTTTTAATTGAAGGATAATTGCTTTAAAGAATTTTGTGGTTTACTCTCATACATCAATAAGAATTAGCCATATGTATACCCATGTCCCCTCCCTCTTAGATCCCCCCACCTCACTTCCTGCCCCACCCTTTAGCCTGTCGCAGAGGCCCTGTTTGAGTTCCCCGAGTCTTACAGCAAATTCTCATTGGCTATCTGTTTTACACATGGAATTGTAAATTTCTGTGTTACTCTCTCCATACAACTCTCCTTCCTCTTCTCCTCCCACCTTGTCCATAGGTCTGTTCTCTATGTCTATTTCTCCATTGCTGCCCAGAAAATAAATTCATCAGTGTCATCTCTTCAGATTCCATATATTATATCAGTATATGATATTTATATTTCTCTTTCTGACTTACTTCACTCTGTATAATGAGCTCTAGTTTCATCCACCTCATTAGAACAGATTCAAATGCATTCCTTTTTATGGCTGAGTAGTATTCCTTTGTACATATGTACCACAGATTCTTTACCCATTCATCTTTCGATGGACATCTAGGTTCCTTCCATGTTCTAGCTATTGTAAATAGAGCTTCAGTGAACATTGTGGGTACATGTGTCTTTTTCAGTTTTGATTTCCTCAGGGTATATGCCTAGGAGTGGGATTGCTGGGTCATATGGTGGTTTTATTCCTAGCTTTTTAAGGACTCTCCATACTGTCTTCCATAGTGGCTGTATCAATTTACATTCCCACCAGCAATGCAAGAGTGTTCCCTTTTCTCCACACCCTCTCCAGCATTTATTGGTTATAGACTTTTTGATGATGGCCATTCTGACTGGTGTGAGGTGGTATCTCATTATGGTTTTGATTTGCATTTTTCTGATAATGAGTGATGTTAAGCATCTTTTCATGTGCTTGTTAGCCATCTGTATGTCTTCTTTGGCGAAATGTCTCTGCAGGTCCCTTTCCCACATTTAGATTTGGTTGTTTGCTTTTTTGGTATTGAGTTTTATATGCTGCTTGTATATTTTGGAAATTAATTCTTTATCAGTTGTTTCCCTTGCTATTATTTTCTCCCATTCTGAGGGCTGTCTTTCCAACTTATTTGTAGTTTCCTTTGTTGTCCAAAAGCTTTTAAGTTTAATTAGGTCCCACTTGTATACTTTTGTTTTTATTTCCATTACTCTAGGAGGTGGATCATAGACGATCTTGCTTTGATTTACGTCATCAAGTGTTCTGCCTATGTTCCCCTCTAAGACTTTAATAGTTTCTGGTCTTCCATTTAGGTCTTTAATCCATTTTGAGTCTATCTTTGTGTATGGCACTAGGTAGTTATCTAAATTCATTCTTTTGCATGTACCTATACAGTTCTCAAAGCACCATTTATTGAAGAAGCTGTCTTTGCCCCATTGTATATTCTTGCTTCCATTGCCAAAAATGAGGTACCCAATAGGTGTGTGGGTTTATCTCTGGGTTCTCTTGTTCCATCGGTCTATATTTCTGTTTTTGTACCAGTACCATATTCTCTTGATGACTGTAGGTTTGTAGTATAGTCTGAAGTCTGGTTGATTGATTCCTCCAGCTTCATTCTTCTTTCTCAATACTGCTTTGGCTCCTTGGGGTCTTTTGGGTTTCCATATGAATTGTGAAATTTTTTGTTCTAGTTCTGTGGNGCTTGTATATTTTGGAAATTAATTCTTTATCAGTTGTTTCCCTTGCTATTATTTTCTCCCATTCTGAGGGCTGTCTTTCCAACTTATTTGTAGTTTCCTTTGTTGTCCAAAAGCTTTTAAGTTTAATTAGGTCCCACTTGTATACTTTTGTTTTTATTTCCATTACTCTAGGAGGTGGATCATAGACGATCTTGCTTTGATTTACGTCATCAAGTGTTCTGCCTATGTTCCCCTCTAAGACTTTAATAGTTTCTGGTCTTCCATTTAGGTCTTTAATCCATTTTGAGTCTATCTTTGTGTATGGCACTAGGTAGTTATCTAAATTCATTCTTTTGCATGTACCTATACAGTTCTCAAAGCACCATTTATTGAAGAAGCTGTCTTTGCCCCATTGTATATTCTTGCTTCCATTGCCAAAAATGAGGTACCCAATAGGTGTGTGGGTTTATCTCTGGGTTCTCTTGTTCCATCGGTCTATATTTCTGTTTTTGTACCAGTACCATATTCTCTTGATGACTGTAGGTTTGTAGTATAGTCTGAAGTCTGGTTGATTGATTCCTCCAGCTTCATTCTTCTTTCTCAATACTGCTTTGGCTCCTTGGGGTCTTTTGGGTTTCCATATGAATTGTGAAATTTTTTGTTCTAGTTCTGTGGAAAAAAAAAAAACCATTAGTAATTTGGTAGGGATCACATTGAATCTGTAGACTGCATTCGGTAGTATAGTCATTTTCACAATATTGATTCTTCTCACCCAGGAAAATGGAATGTTTCTCTATCTTTTTATGTCATCTTTGATTTCTTTCATCAGTGTCTTATAGTTTTCAGTATACAGGCCTTTTGTTTCCTTAGGTAGATATATTCCTAGATATTTTATTATTTTTGTTGCAATGGTGAATGGTATTCACTCCTTAATTTCTCTTTCTGATTTTTCATTGTTAGTATATATGAGTACAAGTAATTTCTGTGTATTGACCTTGTATCCCGTGACTTTACTGAATTTGCTGATTAGCTCTAGTAATTTTCTGATAATTTCTTTTGGATTTTCTAGGTATAGTATCATGTCATCTGCAAACAGTGAGAGTTTTACCTCTTCTTTTCCTATCTAGATTCCTTTTATGTCTTTTGCTCCTCTAATTACTGTATCTAGGGCTTCCAAAACTATGTTGAATAATACTGGAGAGAGTGCACACCCTTGTCTTGTTCCTGATCTTAGAGGGAAAGCTTTTAGATTTTCACCATTGAGAATGTTCACTGTGGGCTTTTCATATATGGCCTTTACTATGTTGAGGTAGGTTCCTTCTCTGCCCATTTTTTGCAGCATTTTTGTCATAGATGGATGCTGGATTTGCCAAAAGCTTTTTCTACATGTATTGAAATGATCATGAGTTTTTTATCTTTCAATTTGTTGATATGGTGTATCACATTGATTGATTTGCATATCTTTTCTCCCTATATTTTATTTATTTATATTTTAATATAAATTTACTTATTTTAATTGGAGGCTAATTAATTTGCATTATTGTATTGGATTTGCTGTATATTGACATGAACCCGCCATGGGTGTACATACATTCCAACCCCCTCCCATCTGCCTCCTGATCACATCCCTCTGGGTCATCCCAGTGCAGCAGCCCTGAGCATCCTGTATCATGCATTGAACCTGGACTGGTGATTCGTTTCACATATGATAATACACATGTTTCAATGCCATTCTTCCAAATCATCCCACCCCTGCCCTCTCCCATGGAGTCCAAAAGACTGTTCTATACATCTGTGTCTCTTTTGCTGTCTCACATACAGGGTTATTGTTACCATCTTTCTAAATTCCATATATATGCATTAGTATACTGTATTTGTGGAGAAGGAAATGGCAACCCACTCCAGTGTTCTTGCCTGGATAATCCCAGGGACAGGGGAGCCTGGTGGGCTGCCGTCTATGAGATCACACAGAGTCGGACATGACTGGAGTGACTTAGCAGCAGCAGCAACATACTGTATTGGTGTTTTTCTTTCTGGTTTACTTCACTCTCTATAATAGGCTCCAGTTTCATCCACTTCATTAGAACTGATTCAAATGTATTATTTTTAATGGCTGAGTAATACTCCATTGTGTATATGTACCACTGCTTTCTTATTCACTCATCTGCTGATGGACATCTAGGTTGCTTCCATGTCCTGGCTATTATAAAGTGCTGTGATGAACATTGGGGTGCACGGGTCTCTTTCAATTCTGGTTTCCTTGGGGTGTATGCCAAGCAGTGGGATTGCTGGGTCATAAGGCAGTTCTATTTCCAGTTTTTTAAGGAATCTCCACACTGTTCTCCAAAGTGGCTATACTAGTTTGCATTCCCACCAACAGTGTAAGAGGGTTCCCTTTTCTCCACACTCTCTCCAGCATTTATTGCTTGTAAACTTCTGGATTGCAGACATTCTGACTGGCGTGAAATGTTACCCCATTGTAGTTTTGATTTGCATTTCTCTGATAATGAGTGATGTTGAGCATCTTTTCATGTGTTTGTTAGCCAGCTGTATGTTTTCTTTGGAGAATGTCTATTTAGTTCTTTGGCCCATTTTTTTTATTGGGTCGTTTATTTTTCTGGAATTGAGCTGCAGGAGTTGCTTGTGTGTGTGTGTGTGTGTGTGTGTGTGTGTGTGTATATGAATCTGCCACGGGTGTATACGTGTTCCCAATCCTGAACCCCCCTCTCACCCTCCCCCACACAATCCTTCCGGGTCATCCCACTGCACCAGCCCCAAGCATCCTGCACCCTGCATCAAACCTAGACTGGTGATTCGTTTCTTATATGATATTATAACATGTTTCAATGCCATTCTCCCAAATCATCCCACCCTTTCCCTCTCCCACAGAGTTCAAAAGACTGTTCTATACATCTGTGTCTCTTTCACTGTCTCGCATACAGGGTTATTGTTACCATCTTTCTAAATTCCATATATGTGCGCTAGTATACTGTATTGGTGTTTTTCTTTCTGGCTTACTTCACTCTGTACAATCGGCTCCAGTTTCATCCACCTTGCTTGTATATTTTTGAGATTAATTCTTTGTCAGTCGCTTCATTTGCTATTATTTTCTCCCATTCTGAAGGCTGTCTTTTCACCTTGCTTATAGTTTCTTTAGTTGTGCAGAAGCTTTTAATTTTAATTAGGTACCATTTGTTTATTTTTGCTTTTATTTCCAATATTCTNTGTCTCCCACCAGCTCCCATAAGCAGTACAGTATTCTGTTGAAAAAACTTAGGAGCTGGAAAGAGTGTTTTAAAATGTTATCAATCATTGAAGAGATGAAACTGCAGTAAGGATTTGCCAGCAAAAGCAAAGGGGGAGGGACAAAGCACAGAGACACTTTTGGGGGCATTTGCTGATCCCAGAAAATCAGAACCTCAGGTTTGAGAGCCTTAAGGGGTGAGATAGACAGAAATAAAGTCTAGAGTCCACACAGGGTGCAGAGTCCAATGGGAGTCCAGTTCCTGACCTTGATATCTTCATAGAGAGAATAAAGTGAAGAAGGAACAGCTCTGGATTTACTGAATTGCATTCCCAGTGAAATCACCTGGATTCCTCCAGATTCTCTCCGTCTCTGAGCTTGTACCTAAGAGATCCTGGAGAGGGTGCCTTGAGGCCCCAAATTTTACCTATAAATAATTTTCCAAATATAGTGCTAGTATATCTGTCTCTTATACACATCTAGATGTGTATAAGAGACAGGTGTTAGAAAGTGTTCTAGTTTCATTCTTTTACAAGTGGTTGACCAGTTTTCCCAGCACCACTTGTTAAAGAGATTGTCTTTAATCCAATGTATATTCTTGCCTCCTTTGTCAAAGATAGGGTGTCCATAGGTGCATGGATTTATCTCTGGGCTTTCTATTTTGTTCCATTGATCTATATTTCTGTCACTGTGCCAGTACCATACTGTCTTGATGACTGTGGCTTTGTAGTAGAGCCTGAAGTCAGGCAGGTTGATTCCTCCAGTTCCATTCTTCTTTCTCAAGATTGCTTTGGCTATTTGAGTTTTTTTGTATTTCCATACAAATTGTGAAATTATTTGTTCTAGCTCTGTGAAAAATACTGTTGGTAGCTTGATAGGGATTGCATTGAATCTATAAATTGCTTAGGGTAGTATACTCATTTTCACTCTATTGATTCTTCCAATCCATGAACATGGTATATTTCTCCATCTATTAGTGTCCTCTTTGATTTCTTTCACCAGTGTTTTATAGTTTTCTATATATAGGCCTTTCATTTCTTTAGGTAGATATATTCCTAAGTATTTTATTCTTTTCGTTGCAATGGTGAATGGAATTGTTTCCTTAATTTCTCTTTCTATTTTCTCATTATTAGTGTATAGGATGTATGTGATTTAAATAGACATTTCTCCTAAGAAGACATCCAGATGGCCAAAAGGTACAGGAAAAGATGCTCAACATCACTATTAGAGAAATGCAAATCAAAACTACCTTGAGGTATCACCTGACACTGGTCAGAATGTCCATCATCAAAAATCTACAAATAATAAATGCTGGAGAGGGTGTGGAGAATGCAACTCTTGGTGGAAATATAAATTTGTACAGCCTCTATGGAGAACAGTACAGAGGTTTCTTGAAAAAACTAAAAATGGAGCTATCATATAGTCTAGTGATCCCACCCCTGGGCATATATCCAGAGAAAACCATAATTTGAAAACATATGTTGCAGCACTATTTACAATAACCAGGACATGGGAGCAATTTAAACATCCAACAGAGGAATGGATAAAGAAAATGCAGTATATATATATATATATACACATTTGTATGTACATATATGTGCATATACACAATGGAATATTACCCATCCATTAAAAAGGACAAAATAATGCCATTTGCAGCATCCTAGATGGACCTAGAGATTGCTATATTGAGTGAAGTAAGTCAGACAAAGATACACACTATATGATACCAATTATATGTGAAATCTAAGAAAATGGTACACATGAACTTATTTACAAAACTGAAACAGAGTCACAGATGTAGAAAATAAACATGATGCAGGGGAAGAGGGGAAGAATAAAGTGGGAGATTGAGATTAATATATACAAATAACTGTATATAGTAGAAAACTAATGTGTGTTTGTGTGTATGCCTGGTCACTCAGTCCGTGTCTGACTCTTTCTGACACCCTGGACTGTATCCCACAAGGTTCCTCTGTTCATGGAATTTCCCAGGCAAGAATACTGACGTGGGTTGTCATTTTCTACTCAAGGGAGCTTCCCAACTCAGGGATCAAACCCACTTCTCTTGCATCTCCTGTACTGGCAGGCAGATTCTTTATCACTGGGCCACCTAGAAAGTCTAGATAACTAAGAAGGACCTACTGTATAACACAGAGAACTCTACTCAGTTCTCTGTAATGACCTATTAATATATGGGAAAATAATTTAACAAAGAGTGGGTATGTGGATATGTATAACTGATTCCCTTTGCTATACAGCAGAAACCAACACCATTGTAAATCAACTCTATCCCAATAACAATTAATTAAAAAAAATAAAGTAGAAAAAGATTTGATACATTTAAATGTAAAAAACAATATAGACATTAAAATACCACGTATAAATATATTTTCAACCAATATGACAAAGGCTTAATATATATGATATACAAAGGCTCCTGCCTATTGATAAAATATGACAAATAATTCCAAAGAAAATGGACTTGAACAGTTTGCAGAAGAGACAGTAAAAGCCTCCAATAAACATATGAATACATACAAACTAAAATGGTAATGAGAAACCATTTTTCACCCCTTAGATTGGCCAAAATAACTTCTTAAATGACCTTGCAATGTGGGAGAAGATTCAAAGAAACATACATGCATTGCTGGAATGAACAAGAATTGCTATAGCCTTTTCAGAAAAGATTTAGCAATATCTAGTAAATTTTAAGACACATAAATTGACCCAGAAGTCCATCATACTGTTGGAACCTATCCTGTGAAAATAAAAGCACCACTATGCATATAAAAAGCTCCACAACTTTCAATGGCTCCCTACTTCCCCCCAGAGTAAAAGCCAAGTCCTTACAGTATTCAGAGGACCTAAAATGATCCAGCCCTTCTCTCCTCTCTTCTATCTCACTTCCTTCTGGGGTACCTCACTGTCCTCTTTGTTATTTCTTGACTATACCAGGCATACTACAGTTCTAGGAATGAGATGCTGGCTCTTTCCTCCATGTGATATGTTCTTTGTCCAGACATCTATATAATGAATGACTCTCTCATTTTTAAAAAATCCTTATTATGTGTCACTTCAATCAGGACCATTTTGATCAACCTACTCAAAACCACAACCACAGCCCTCCCACCCAAACTACATACTCACAACCTCTTAATCTGGCACTATTTTTACTGTCCATGTCCTTATCACTCCCTAACATACTAAATTACTTACTTATTTTAATTAGTGCTTATTATCTTATTCTCTGACTGTCTTCTCCCAAAATACAGATGCCACAAGCATAGGGATTTTGTCTGCTTTGTCCTTCCATTTTTCTTGAGTACCTTATGCACACAAAGCACTAATAACAGCAAGAATAAATACAAACACACTGGTGGTCAAAATAAACTTTAATGCAAAAACGGACATAAAATATAGAAATATGTATGTAGAGTAGAAAACAAAATCCAGTTATATTCTATTTTTAAGGGACATGTGAATGAAACCACTCAATGGGATTCAAACCCAAGGGATTGGAATAGATATACCAAACAATTACAAAGCTAAGGAGCATTGAGTATTGAGTAGAGTTCCCTGTGCTATGCAGTCGGTTCTCATTAGTTGTCTATTTTACGTATAGTAGTGTTTATATGTCAATCCCAATCTCCCTATTTTATCCCTTCCCCTCTTTCCCTTTGGTAACCAAAAGTTTGTTTTCTATATCTTTGTTTCCGTTTTGTAAATAAGCATTTGATATTTTTGAACGCTCACTATTAGCATTCTTCTAAGGGCTTTGTATGTGGTTTAACACACTTTAATTCTTCTATGCAATGGGTACTTTTTTTGAACAGCAACATTCTACAGGTAGGAAACTCAAGCTGCCCTACCTCCACAATGGCAGACCTGGGGTTCAAAACATCCCTCCCAACCTTGTACCTATCCCTTCACCTTCTACCCTTCCTTTTATCTGGCGTTAGATCCTACAGTATTAATCATTACGCAATACTGTCTTTCAAACACGGAGAAGCCTCAAAGATGACGAGCATTAGACTACAAAAGAAATAACAACAGACTATTAAGTGAAAAAATCTTAATCATATGTGAAAAGATCAGAATAAGTAACTACACAAAGAAAGACCTTTCCTAATCCGTCCTCTGAGAAATTTTCAAAGCTCCTCCTCAACAGTCCTTAGTTGGGAGCTCAGCTTTTGCTCTGTGATGATTCAGATGGGTAGGATGTGGGGAGGGTGGGAAGGAGGTCCAAGAGGAAGGGGATATATGTGTACATATAGCTGATTCACTTCACTGTACAGCAGAAACTAACAAATCATTGTAAAACAACCATATTCCAATTAAAAAAATGTTGAAAAGAAAATAAAAATATAAATTACAGGGATTTCTGTGGTCCAGTGCTAAAGAATCCGCCTACCAATGCAAGGGCCACGGGAATATCCCAAATGCTAAGGGCAATAAGTCGGTGCCCCACGACTACTGAGTCTGAGTGCCCAGAGCCCATGCTCCGCAAGGAGAGAAGTCACTGCAATGAGGAGTCCACACATGGCAACTAGAGAAAGCCCACATGCAGCAATGATGACTCAGTGCAGCCAGAACTAAATAAATAAACAACATGAAATGGAAATTTAAAATATATAGATTACACATGGTTGAGCAATAAACGCTGATGAAAACAATACATACAAAACCACAGACATACTCAAAGTGGCACAAAGGTGAATGTTCATGGCCTAAAATGCATTTATTAAAAAATAGGAAACACTGCATACTAAATCAAACTTGATTTTTTGGAACTTTTTATTTTGTATTGGGATATAGCCAATTACTGAACCGAACAACTGAACTGAACTGATAGCCAATTAACAATGTGTGATGGTTTTAGATGAACAGCAAAGGGACTCAGCCATACATATACACATATGTACAAATACACATATCCATTCTCCCTCAAACCCCATTCCCATCCAGGCTGCCACATAAAATTGAGCAGAGTGCCCTGTGCTATACAGTAGGTCCTTGTTGGTTATCCGTTTTAAATACAGCAGTGTTTACATGCCCATCCCAAACTCCCTAACTATCCTTTCCCCCAATCCTTCAGAAGTCTGTCAGTTTTTTTCTGTCTTGTAAGTAGTTAATTTGTATAACTTCTTTTTTAGATTCCACATACAAGGGACGTCATATGATATTTCTCCTCTATTGAAAAGTAAATTAAACTTTAAATCAAGGTGTTAGAATAAGAAATCAAGGTAACTCCCCAAGAAAGCTGAAGACTAGAATAAAGAAGAGAAAAATATACAAATATAATTTTTTATAAATATTATTTTTTAAAACAGTATTTAATTAAATCTCAAACAAAAAAAAAGAGTAATGGAACCAAAAGAATCAAAAGGTTCTTGGATAAGAACAGCAAAATGGAACATTTGATCAAGAGAATGAAAGAAAAAACATAAATGAACAATGCTAGGAATAAGGAAAGGGATATATCTTTAGTTAAAGAAAAGGTTAAAATTTTATAAAAGAAATTCTTATATAATTTCCTAACAATAAATTGACAATCTAAGAAAAATTATTACTTTTTAAGAAAATAGGAATGATCAAAACTGAGAAAACTTGAGAAATAAATAGAATTAAAACAAATAGGAGAAATGTATAATATCCTTCCAGATCTGTCCTAAACTTGCCCTCTCCTCATTTCCCTCCCAGAAATTGGTTTCAAAGAGTTTAATGAAAAATTTCCAGTCATCCTTCAAAGATCAGCACATATTTGTCTTAAATCATTAAAATAAGTTAAAAAAAATTACATCACCACAAATCATCGTGAGGCTGCCACATTTCTGCTATCAAATCCAGATAAACACAATATAAGTGATAACTGTAAGTTAATATTGCTTATAAACATGTAATAATAAATCCCCTCATAAGATATTAGTGAGTTCAGTCCAAGGGTAGATGAAAAAATAGTGTGATATGACCACATAAGCATCACCTCAGGAATTCTAGGACAGGACACGTTAGAAAATCTTTCTGTGCTTTTGGTTAAACCTGGCAGATTGAACATACCCGCATTATGTCCTTCTGACATGAAATCATCTGTCAGAAAGTGACATGGCCGAAAGCAAGGATGAGAGAACGGAAGGAAGGGAGGACACTGAACACCCGTTAAGCAGACGCTTCTGAAGATGAGGGTGGATGTGTATTGGTGTTGTTTAGTCACTCAGTTGTGTCCAACTCTTCGAAACCCCATGGACTGTAGCCTGCTAGGCTCCTCTGTCCATGAGATTTTTCAGGCACGAATACTGGAGTGGGTTGTCATTTCCTTCCCCAGGGAATCTTCCCACTCTAGCAACTGAATCCTGGTCTTCTCAGCATCTCCTGCATATCAGGCAGATTATTTTACCATTGAGTCACTGGGGAAGCCCAAGGGGTAGACAGTTTCACAGACTGAAGGGATAAGAAACCTAATTGGATCTCTCTTACCATGTGCAAAAATTAAGTCAAAATGCATTAAAGTCTGTAAGACCTGAAACTATTGCAACATAGAGCATGGGGACTATTGATAATAATACTGTATTACATACTTAAAAATACTAAGAGAGTATATTTTCAAGTTTTCATCACAAGAAAAATATTTGTAACTATGTATGGTACTGTTCATGGGGTTCTCAGGAGCAATATTACATAGGAACCTGGAATGTCAGGTCCATGAATCAAGGCAAATTGGAAGTGGTCAAACAAGAGATGGCAAGGGTGAACGTCGACATTCTAGGAATCAGCGAACTAAAATGGACTGGAATGGGTGAATTTAACTCAGATGACCATTATATCTACTACTGCGGGCAGGAATCCCTCAGAAGAAATGGAGTAGCCATCATGGTCAACAAAAGAGTCCGAAATGCAGTACTTGGATGCAATCTCAAAAACGACAGAATGATCTCTGTTCGTTTCCAAGGCAAACCATTCAATATCACAGTTATCCAAGTCTATGCCCCAACCAGTAATGCTGAAGAAGCTGAAGTTGAACGGTTTTATGAAGACCTACAAGACCTTGTAGAACTAACACCCAAAAAAGATGTCCTTTTCATTATAGGGGACTGGAATGCTAAAGTAGGAAGTCAAGAAACACCTGGAGTAACAGGCAAATTTGGCCTTGGAATGCGGAATGAAGCAGGGCAAAGACTAATAGAGTTTTGCCAAGAAAATGCACTGGTCATAGCAAACACCCTCTTCCAGCAACACAAGAGAAGACTCTACACATGGACATCACCAGATGGTCAACACCGAAATCAGATTGATTATATTCTTTGCAGCCAAAGATGGAGAAGCTCTATACAGTCAACAAAAACAAGACCAGGAGCTGACTGTGGCTCAGATCATGAACTCCTTATTTCCAAATTCAGACTTAAATTGAAGAAAGTAGGGAAAACCGCTAGACCATTCAGGTATGACCTAAATCAAATCCCTTATGATTATACAGTGGAAGTGAGAAATAGATTTAAGGGCCTAGATCTGATAGACAGAGTTCCTGATGAACTATGGAATGAGGTTCGTGACATTGTACAGGAGACAGGGATCAAGACCATCCCCATGGAAAAGAAATGCAAAAAAGCAAAATGGCTGTCTGGAGAAGCCTTACAAATAGCACTGAAAAGAAGAGAGGCGAAAAGCAAAGGAGAAAAGAAAAGATATAAGCATCTGAATGCAGAGTTCCAAAGAATAGCAAGAAGAGATAAGAAAGCCTTCTTCAGCAATCAATGCAAAGAGATAGAGGAAAACAACAGAATGGGAAAGACTAGAGATCTCTTCAAGAGAATTGGAGATACCAAGGGAACATTTCATGCAAAGATGGGCTCGATAAAGGATAGAAATGGTATGGACCTAACAGAAGCAGAAGATATTAAGAAGAGGTGGCAAGAATACACAGAAGAACTGTACAGAAAAGATCTTCACGACCCAGATAATCATGAGGATGTGATCACTAATCTAGAGCCAGACATCTTGGAATGTGAAGTCAAGTGGGCCTTAGAAAGCATCACTAAGAACAAAGCTAGTGGAGGTGATGGAATTCCCGTTGAGCTGTTTCAAATCCTGGAAGATGATGCTGTGAAAGTGCTGCACTCAATATGCCAGCAAATTTGGAAAACTCAGCAGTGGCCACAGGACTGGAAAAGGTCAGTTTTCATTCCAATTCCAAAGAAAGGCAATGCCAAAGAATGCTCAAACTACCGCACAATTGCACTCATCTCACACGCTAGTAAAGTAATGCTCAAAATTCTCCAAGCCAGGCTTCAGCAATATGTGAACCGTGAACTCCCTGATGTTCAAGCTGGTTTTAGAACAGGCAGAGGAACCAGAGATCAAATTGCCAACATCCGCTGGATCATGGAAAAAGCAAGAGAGTTCCAGAAAAACATCTATTTCTGCTTTATTGACTATGCCAAAGCCTTTGACTGTGTGGATCACAATAAACTGTGGAAAATTCTGAAAGAGATGGGAATACCAGACCACCTAACCTGCCTCTTGAGAAATCTGTATGCAGGTCAGGAAGCAACAGTTAGAACTGGACATGGAACAACAGACTGGTTCCAAATAGGAAAAGGAGTACGTCAAGGCTGTATATTGTCTCCCTGCTTATTTAACTTATATGCAGAGTACATCATGAGAAACGCTGGACTGGAAGAAACACAAGCTGGAATCAAGATTGCCGGGAGAAATATCAATAACCTCAGATATGCTGATGACACCACCCTTATGGCAGAAAGTGAGGAGGAGCTAAAAAGCCTCTTGATGAAAGTGAAGGAGGAGAGCGAAAAAGTTGGCTTAAAGCTCAACATTCAGAAAACGAAGATCATGGCATCCGGTCCCATCACTTCATGGGAAATAGATGGGGAAACAGTGGAAACAGTGTCAGACTTTATTTTTTTGGGCTCCAAAATCACTGCAGATGGTGACTGCAGCCATGAAATTAAAAGACGCTTACTCCTTGGAAGAAAAGTTATGACCAACCTGGATAGTATATTCAAAAGCAGAGACATTACTTTGCCGACTAAGGTCCGCCTAGTCAAGGCTATGGTTTTTCCTGTGGTCATGTATGGATGTGAAAGTTGGACTGTGAAGAAAGCTGAGCGCCGAAGAATCGATGCTTTTGAACTGTGGTGTTGGAGAAGACTCTTGAGAGTCCCTTGGACTGCAAGGAGATCCAACCAGTCCATTCTGAAGGAGATCAACCCTGGGATTTCTTTGGAAGGAATGATGCTAAAGCTGAAACTCCAGTACTTTGGCTACCTTATGCGAAGAGTTGACTCATTGGAAAAGACTTTGATGCTGGGAGGGATTGGGGGCAGGAGGAGAAGGGGACGACCGAGGATGAGATGGCTGGATGGCATCATGGACTCGATGGACATGAGTCTGGGTGAACTCCGGTAGGTGGTGATGGACAGGGAGGCCTGGCATGCTGCGATTCATGGGGTTGCAAAGAGTCAGACATGACTGAGCGACTGTTCTGAACTGAACTGATGTATGATAGTGATGATAAGTGGACTTATTGTGGTGATCATTTCATAATGTATACAAATATCAAATTGCTATGATATATCCATGAAATTAATATAATGTTATATGTCAATTATACATAAATTTTAAAAATCTATAATTAATTGCCAAAATTTGGAAGCAACCAAAATGTCTCCCGGAAGTGAATGGATAAATAAACTGTGGTAGGTACATTTAGAGAAGAGAATACTATTCAGGCCAAAAGAAAATACACATTATTAAGTAAAAGAAGATAATCTGACAAGGCTACATACCGTATGATTCCAACCACATGATGGTCTGGAAAAGGCAAATAAGGGAGACAGTAAGAAGGTCAGTTCTTGCCAGGGATTCGGGGTAGAGATAAGTAGGAAGAGTGCAGAGCATTTTTAGTGCGGAGAAATGACTCTGTATGATACCATGATGGTGGTCACATGTCATTATATATTTGTCTAAGCCCACAGTGTACAGTGGACTTGAATTTGAGCAAACTCTGGGAGAGAGTAAAAGAGCGGCTTGGCATGCTGCAGTCCATGGGGTCACAGAGAGTTGGACATGACTTAGTGCCTGAACAACAACAGTGTACAAGGATGAATCCTCATGTAATCTATGAACTCTGAGTGGTGATGATGTGTCTATGTAGGTTGATAGTGAAAGTTGCTCAGTCATGTCCGACTCTTTGTGACCCCATGGACTATACAGTCCATGGAATTCTCTAGGCAAGAATACTGGAGTGGATAGCCTTTCCCTTCTCCAGGGGATGTCCCCAACCCAGGGGTCAAACCCAGGTCTCCTACATNGCCTTTGACTGTGTGGATCACAATAAACTGTGGAAAATTCTGAAAGAGATGGGAATACCAGACCACCTAACCTGCCTCTTGAGAAATCTGTATGCAGGTCAGGAAGCAACAGTTAGAACTGGACATGGAACAACAGACTGGTTCCAAATAGGAAAAGGAGTACGTCAAGGCTGTATATTGTCTCCCTGCTTATTTAACTTATATGCAGAGTACATCATGAGAAACGCTGGACTGGAAGAAACACAAGCTGGAATCAAGATTGCCGGGAGAAATATCAATAACCTCAGATATGCTGATGACACCACCCTTATGGCAGAAAGTGAGGAGGAGCTAAAAAGCCTCTTGATGAAAGTGAAGGAGGAGAGCGAAAAAGTTGGCTTAAAGCTCAACATTCAGAAAACGAAGATCATGGCATCCGGTCCCATCACTTCATGGGAAATAGATGGGGAAACAGTGGAAGCAGTGTCAGACTTTATTTTTGGGCTCCAAAATCACTGCAGATGGTGACTGCAGCCATGAAATTAAAAGACGCTTACTCCTTGGAAGAAAAGTTATGACCAACCTAGATAGTATATTCAAAAGCACAGACATTACTTTGCCAACTAAGGTCCATCTAGTCAAGGCTATGGTTTTTCCTGTGGTCATGTATGGATGTGAGAGTTGGACTGTGAAGAAGGCTGAGTGCCAAAGAATTGATGCTTTTGAACTGTGGTGTTGGAGAAGACTCTTGAGAGTCCCTTGGACTGCAAGGAGATCTAACCAATCCATTCTGAAGGAGATCAACCCTGAGATTTCTTTGGAAGGAATGATGCTAAAACTGAAACTCCAGGACTTTGACTACCTCCAACTGACTCATTGGAAAAGACTCTGATGCTGGGAGGGACTGGAGTCAGGCGGAGAAGGGGACGACAGAGGATGAGATGGCTGGATGGCATCATGGACTCGATGAACGCGAGTCTGAGTGACCTGCAGGAGTTGGTGATGGACAGGGAGGCCTGGCATGCTGCGATTCATGGGGTCACAAAGAGTCGGACACGACTGAGTGACTGAACTGAAGTGAATACAGGAGGTGTGGGTTTAACCCCTGGGTCGGGAAGATCCCCGGAGCAGGAAACGGCAACCCACTCAGCACTCCTGCCTGTGAAGTCCCATAGAGAGAGGAGCCTGGCCTGCTGCAGTCCATAGGGTTGCAGAAAATTGGACATGACTGAGTGATTAAAAGACAACAACAACAACCTCCACTGTGACGAGGCTGGCAGGCTGTTTACACTTAGCCGTGTAGGAACGCATTGCAGACCTGAGTCACATCTTGAAACATACTTTTTTTCTAACTTTTCCATCTATAGGATTTAATAAATATATAAAACAGCCCCCATGAGGTATATGCTCTTATCATCTCATTTTACAGATGAAGAAACAGGTGTACAGAGATGTTAAGAGATATCTGCAAGGCCACACAACTACTAAAGAACAGAATGAGGCTTTGGACCAGAGTCTAGACCCTTTAATCATTACATAATATTGCCATCTAGGTAAATGACGACTCTAACCTTTAGTTTCTTCGGCTAGAACCTTTGCAGTCTTCTATGACACTTCTGTTCCTGCCATACCTAATGTTTTATCCATCTTCAACAGTCCTCCACTTTACCATAGAAGCAAATCCAGTATCCCGCACCTTCTCTTTGTATCCACTGCTCCAACCTGGTCCCAACCACAATCATACCAGGCTACTGCAGTGACTACCAACTAGTCTTCTTGTTTACACTCATGTCATATTGCAGCTGTTCTCCAAACTCCAAATACCAATAGAGATCTTTTTGAAACTGAAATTCTGTTATTTCACTCTCTTGAAAAACCCCTCCAATGGCCCCCACAATCTATATTCGAAATTCTTGACCATGACCTATGAGAAACAACATGATCCATCTCTTAGTACCTTTCCAATCTCCTTTTCTACTCTTCTTTTAGATCACTGCCTTTTGGCACGGTAATCGCCAAGTTTTCTTCTTACATTCCAGGCATGTTTCCATACCTGACTTTCCATTGACTGTTCCTCTACTTAGAGCATTTCTTCAGGAATTTGTGTGGTGCTTTTCATTCATTCATTCATGACTTCCATTAAATATCAATATTAGCCTCTTAGAAAACCTTCCCATTACATGCACCTTCCCTATTCATGTACCCCATAGTTTTTTTTTTTTTTTCTTACTACCTTCTGTCTTTAATTATAAATTTATTTGTTCATCTGCTTATTCTTTGTTTTGAATGAATGTCACCTCCATTAGGTCAGAGGCTTGGTCTGCTTTGCTCACCATTATATTCCAGCACCTAATTAAGTGCTGGGAATAGGGTGTCAGGAAATATTTGTGCGTGAATGAATCAAGTATTAGTATAATATATAGGAGAATGTGGCTAGAATTCTGAGTATATGAAGTAAGTTTTAGTTGCTCAGTTGTGTCTGACTCTTTGTGACCCCATGGACTGTAGCCTGCCAGGCTCCCTCTGTCCATGGGGATTCTCCAGGCAAGAATACTGGAATGGGTTGCCTTCCCTTCTCCAGGGGATCTTTCTGACCCAGGGATCAAATCTGGGTCTCCTGCATTGCACCAGGGAAGCCCAGTAATATGAAAGGCACTTTTAAACAAAACACAAGGAGGATAACCTTGGTAGACATGAGTATATGGACATGGCTACATGCACCTTAAGGTTCATAGCAGCACTATTTACAATTGCCAAGACATAGAGTCAACTTAAGTGCCCATTAGTAGATGAAATAGGATGAAATATACACACACGGTAATCAGAATATTAGTCATTAAAAATTTTGCCATTTGCAACACTGTGAATGGACCTAGAGAGTATTATGCTCAGTAGAATAAGACATAAACTGTGTTATCCCTTATACGTGGAATCTAAAAAATAAAACAAATGGATATATATATATATATATATATAACAAAACAGTAACAGACTCATTGATATAAAGACCAAGCTAATGGTTACCAGGNAAAAATGAATGAAATTCTGCCATCTGCTGCAACGTGAATGGACCTAGAGAGTATTATGCTCAGTGAAATAAGTCAGAAAAAGGCATAAACTCTGTGCTATCCATTGTACCTGGAATCTAAAAAATAAAACAAACGGATATATATAACAAAACAGTAACAGACTCATTGATATAAAGACCAAGCTAATGGTTACCAGGGAGAAGAGGGAAGTAGGGAGAGACAAGATGGGGATATGAGATTAAGAGACACAAACTACCCTGTGTAAAATAAATAAGCAACAGGGATATATTATACAGCACAGGGAAATATATTATTAAATGGAGTATAATCTATAAAAATATTGAATCACTCTGTTATACACCTGAAACTAATATTATAGTGTAAATCAACTGTACTTCAATTAAAAAAATGAAAAACTCAATAGCAGGATTTAGCAGAAGATTGAATTAAAAAGGCAAAATTTGTGAACTGGCTAACTAGAAGACAGACAGCTAAATAAAAGATAAGCAACCAAGGTACAGACGTTTAAAAAGTGGGAAAGTGCAGAAAAACATGAAAGAAATATGTGAGAAACTGTCAAAAGTTCTAGTATAATCATTTCAGTCCTGGAAAGAGAGAGGAAGAAGCTGGGGGGAGGGCAGAAGAAATATTTGATGAGATAATGGCTAGGGTTTTCCAAAAGCGATCAGTCACAAATTAAAGCAGACATCAAGTTGTTAGGAAACCCCTGCAGCCAATAAAGCTTGGCCAATTAGTAAATACCAAGAAACCCCTGCAGCTAATAAAGATTGGCCAATTAGTAAATACCAGGAAACCCCTGCAGCCAATCTGCCCTCGCCAACTTCCTGTCTTTGTTCTGAGCCTATAAATACTGCTGTAGTTCTGGGTTCAGGGCTCTCGTCAAGACTCCACTGTGTTGGATGAGACGGGAGCCCTAGCTCGAGCTAGCAATAAACCCCTTTTTGCTTTTGCATTGCTGTGGACATCTTATTCTCTCAGTTTTGGGGACTCGGACTCTGGGCACAACAAAGTCACTTTACAGTAACTGTGAAAACGCCAATAGGATAAATGCAAAACAAAAACAAAAGGCAAACAGATTTAGGCTCACTACTGTTTAAACGCTACGAGAAAAATCTCATAAGCAATCAAAGGAAACTTCATGAGCCACAGTCAAACCTCAAGCCATAGACTTTGAAAACTGGCAGTTAACCAGTTAATCAATCCTTCAATCAATGACAGCGAGTTTCTGGTGTGGTGGAGCAGGATTCAAAACATCTGTCTCCCACCAGCTCCCATAAGCAGTACAGTATTCTGTTGAAAAAACTTAGGAGCTGGAAAGAGTGTTTTAAAATGTTATCAATCATTGAAGAGATGAAACTGCAGTAAGGATTTGCCAGCAAAAGCAAAGGGGGAGGGACAAAGCACAGAGACACTTTTGGGGGCATTTGCTGATCCCAGAAAATCAGAACCTCAGGTTTGAGAGCCTTAAGGGGTGAGATAGACAGAAATAAAGTCTAGAGTCCACACAGGGTGCAGAGTCCAATGGGAGTCCAGTTCCTGACCTTGATATCTTCATAGAGAGAATAAAGTGAAGAAGGAACAGCTCTGGATTTACTGAATTGCATTCCCGGTGAAATCACCTGGATTCCTCCAGATTCTCTCCGTCTCTGAGCTTGTACCTAAGAGATCCTGGAGAGGGTGCCTTGAGGCCCCAAATTTTACCTATAAATAATTTTCCAAATATAGTGCTAGTATATAGTTCAAGATAACCAGCTATATAAGCAAAATAATCCTGTGAATAGAGCATAAAAAGGAAAAAAACTAGTAACTTGATAGGTGGAGAAGCCTGGCAAACACCACCTAATTCGAATGATCAGTGTCAGCACCCCTGGTGATAAGTCAGTTGACATGTTCCCTGATGGGATGTGATGAAAAGGGCATTTCATCTCTGTGGTTTTCTTTCATAAAACCTATAACCCTGGCCTACTTCTGAGGAGGACATCAAGACCAACCCAACTTGAAAGACATTCTACAACACGCCTGCTCGGTGCTCTTCAAACTGTCAAGGTCATGAAAGACCAGAAAAGACCAAGAAACTGTCATAAACCAGAAGAGAATAGGGGATGGGACAGTTCAGTGCATTGCAGTGCCCGGGATTCAGTCCTGAAGCAGAACATGAGCACTGGTGGAAAAACGGGTGAAACTGAAAAAAATTGGGCTTTAGTTAGGTATATTTAGTGTTGATGTTAGTCACTCAGTCGTGTCTGACCCTTTGTGACCCCATGGGCTGTATCTCTCCAGGCTCCTTTGTCCGTGGAATTCTCCAGGCAATAATACTGGAATGGGTTGCTATTTTCTTCTCCAGGGGATCTTACAGACCCAGTGATCAAACCCGGGTCCCCTGCATTGCATGCAGATTCCTTCTCGTCTGAGACACCATGTTTAGTTAATAGTAACCTAATAACCTAATCTGGAATCAAGATTGCTGGGAGAAATATCAATAACCTCAGATATGCAGATGACACCACCCCTATGGCAGAAAGTGAAGAGGAACTAAAAAGCCTCTTGATGAAAGTGAAAGAGGAGAGTGAAAAAGTTGGCTTAAAGCTCAATATTCAGAAAACTAAGATCACAGCATCTGGTCCCATCACTTCATTGGAAATAGATGGGGAAACAGTGGAAACAGTGGCAGACTTTATTTTTTTGGGCTCCAAAATCACTGCAGATGGTGATTGCAGCCATGAAATTAAAAGACGCTTACTCCTTGGAAGGAAAGTTATGACCAACCTAGGTAGCATATTGAAAAGCAGAGATACTACTTTGCCAACAAAGGTCCGTCTAGTCAAGGCTATGGTTTTTCCAGTGGTCATGTATGGATGTGAGAGTTGGACTGTGAAGAAAGCTGAGTGCCGAAGAATTGATGCTTTTGAACTGTGGTGTTGGAGAAGACTCTTGAGAGTCCCTTGGACTGCAAGGAGATCCAACCAATCCATCCTAAAGGAGATCAGTCCTGGGTGTTCATTGGAAGGACTGATGCTGAAGCTAAAACTCCAATACTTTGGCCACCTCATGTGAACAGCTGGCTCATTTGAAAAGACCCTGATGCTGGGAGGGGTTGGGGGCAGGAGGAGAAGGGGACGACTGAGGATGAGATGGCTGGATGGCATCACCAACTCGATGGACGTGAGTTTGAGTGAACTCTGGGAGTTGGTGATGGACAGGGAGGCCTGGCATGCTGTGATTCATGGGAGATGTGTATAAGAGACAGGATCTAACCAATCCATTCTGAAGGAGATCAGCCCTGAGATTTCTTTGGAAGGAATGATGCTAAGCTGAAACTTCAGTACTTTGGCCACCTCATGTGAAGAGTTGACTCATTGGAAAAGACTCTGATGCTGGGAGGGATTGGGGGCAGGAGAAGAAGGGGACAACTGAGAATGANGAAGAGTTGACTCATTGGAAAAGACTCTGATGTTGGGAGAGATTGGAGGCAGGAGGAGAAGGGGACAACAGAGGATGAGAGGGCTGGATGGCATCACCGACTCGATGGATATGAGTTTGAATGAACTCTGGGAGTTGGTGATGGACAGGAAGGCCTGGTGTGCTGTGATTCATGGGACCGCAAAGAGAAGGACACGACTGAATGACTGAACTGAACTGATTGAACGAGGTGGATGAAACTGGAGCCTATTATACAGAGTGAAATAAGTCAGAAAGAAAAACACCAATACAGTATGCTAACATACATATATGGAATATAGAAAGATGGTAATGATGACCCTATATGCAAGACAGCAAAAGAGACACAAGTGTAAAGAAGAGTCTTTTGGACTCTGTGGGAGAAGGCGAAGGTGGGGTGGTTTGAGAGGGTAACATTGAAATGTGTGTATTATCATATATGAAGCAGATCGCCAGTCCAGGTTCAATGCATGAGACAGGTGCTCAGGGCTGGTGCACTGGGATGACCCTGAGGGATGATATGGGGAGGGAGGTGGGCGGGGGGTTCTGGATGGGAAACACATGTGCATCCGTGGCTGATTCATGTCAATGTTTGGCAAGAACCACTAAACCACAACACTGTAAATAATTAGCCTCCAATGAAAATAAATAAATTAATTTTTTAAAATGTGCTATCTTCTGCCTCTCTGGGTTCATGCTCTTCCATGCCTCACCATGGCACATCAGGCCATCAACATGAGCTGATCATTGCTCAAGTTTCAGGAAGGTTGTCTTGATCTGTAGATGGGTTGGGATGTGCCTGGGGGAAGCACAGGGTCAGGGAACCTGCAAAAAAGATCCAGAGCTCTTATAGAGAGTAGAAGTAACAGCTGAAATCTAGGGAGTGGCCGTAAGGACAGAGAGAAGGGAACGAACTTGAGAAAGAGAACATGACTTTGTACCCATAATTCCCTGTTGTTGCTCAAAGATGTTTTTGGGACAGAGATTGTCTTGAAACACATTCTCATCATTATGAGAAGTGATTGTCTTCCAAGGTATAGTGAGTAAGCCACTCATGAGGTGCCATCAACCCTGGGTCAGCGGATGGACTCCACAAACTCGCTTATGTCATTGGACCAATGAGTGAAACAAAATATCTTGAGGGACTCAGATTGCTTAAGCAATGTATTGCTGGCAGAAATTAGCAAGAGGGAGAAGGAAGCACTCGAGGAGAGGAAAGGCCCTCTCCCAAATCAACTCTTCTCAGAGGCAATAACTTTTCATGGCTGTAATAGAGGTTAGAACATTAACTCATGTTCTAAGTTAATAAGGTTTTGTATCTTTGCTTGTTTGTGTTTTACAAATCTTCACCTTTCTACCAAGCTTTCCTCCCAAGTCTACCCCTAATTCCTTGGGGAACTCTGAGATCACACCTGTATCTTTAGATCCTGAAGCCATCTTTGGACACATGTGACAAAGGAAGTATATTTAAATCTTGCCTCAAGGTTCATGTTGCATGGTGGAGAACTGGTTACTGTCATTTGAACCATAAATTGGACTTATTAAACTAAGCTCTGAAAATCTCTCCTGTAAAGTTGCCTTGCTGAATTTTGGAGACATGGACCCACAAAGAGAATCCTCAAATTGATCTCTTAAGTTTGGCAAACATTTAAACTTACTAGTAAAATTATATATTTATATATAATTAAATATATAAGTACACATATATTTATATACAAGGTATAAGTATACAGGTATTTATATAATTACAAATATAAGTATATATCTATATAGTGAATATAATAAATATTAAGCTATACTAATATTAAAGTATGGTTTTCCAGATGGCGCTAGTGGTAAAGAATATGTGTGCCAATGCAGGAGATATAAGAGGTGCGGTTCAATCCCTGGGTCAGGAAGATCCCCTGGAGGAGGAAATGGCAACCCACTCTAGTATTCTTGCCTGGAAAATTCCATGGTCTAAAATACTATTTTAGTGTTCAGTATCAAGCTTCCCTGGTAGCTCAGTCAGTAAAGAGTCTGCCTGCAGTGCAGGAGACCTGGGTTCGATCCCTGGGTCAGGAAGATCCCCTGGAGATGGAAACGGCAAACCACTTCAGTATCCTTGCCTAGAAAATCCCATGAATAGAGAAGCCTGGTGGGCTGCAGTCCATGGGATCACAAAGAGTCGATAAATATTATTAAAATAAATTTAAAAAACACTAAAAATAAATTAAAAGCTAGGTCCATTATAGATAATCATATATTTACAGCATCATTTTGAGGTCTGTACATCTATTCTAGGCACTAGAGGCTCCTAGCACTATAAGTGGGGCTATTTTGAATAACAAATAAAATTAAGGAGATCATAAATTTAGAATTGGAAAAGTCCTTAGAGATCATCTATTTATTTACTGGGCATATGTGGCCTTAGGAATGCTTCTTAAACACTATGGGTCTTACTTTTTAAATACGTGAAATGAGAGAGCTTGAGAATGTCAGCCAGGTAAAAAGGCCTGAGCTCAAGGCCTTCAGCAGGAAGCTTAATACTGAAATGATGGCAGAACAGGTAATGCCCTGGAGACCCTGGAGACTGGGCAGCGTTCATCGTCCACAGCTCACTAGGCAAGGTGCTCCACATCTCGGCGCCTCCTCCTGTGGATTCGTGACCACCAACTCTTCCAATGCCTTAATCCACTCGTTTGTTTTAACAGTTTTAGCCTTCGCTACTACATCTCATGTGGGCTTCTTCAGTGGCTCAGTGGTAAAGAATCTGTCTGCAATGCAGGAGATGCGGGTTTGATCCCTGGGTCTGGAAGATGCCGGGGAGGAGAGCATGGCAACCCATTCCAGTATTCTTGCCTGGAGAATCCCACGGACAGGGGAGCCTGGTGGACGACAGTCCATGGAGTCACAAAGAGCTAGGCATGACTGAAGTAACTTAGCACGCATGCACGCACTACATCTCATGTAAGGTTCAGGTACTAGGCAGACAGGAGAAAAAGAAAGTTTCAGTCCCAAACCATGTATCTCTTCATCTGCCAAACTAAGGCAGGCATCCAACAGCACCCCATTCTATAGAAGACACCACTGAGTGGATTAATAGTAGAGGGCTTCTATGATGTGTGTGTGTGTGTGTGTGTGTGTATGTTAGTCGCTCAACTGTGCCCAACTGTGATCCCATGGACTGCAGCCTACCAGGCTTCTCTATCCATGGGATTTTCTAGGCAAGGATACTGAAGCAGTTTGCCATTTCCCTTGCCAGGGGATCTTCCTGACCCAGGGATCGAACCTAGGTCTCCTGTACTGCAGGCAGACTCTTTACCAACTGAGCCGCCAGGGAAGCCTGGCTTCTATGATACCATATAGCAAATTAATCAATTTACAGTATATTTAATGAGAGAATCGAGTTAATAACACAAGCTACAGTTTACTGAGGGCATACAGCAGGAAACATGCTAAGTGGGTTTTTTTCTCCTTCGAATGAAAAAGCCTTAAGAGAGAGGTATTATTTTAGTTTCATTTTACAGATGAGGAAACTGAGGCTCAGAGAGTTTAACTAGCCTGCTCCGAGGTCACACAACTAGTGAGTGGCAGAATAGAATTTAAATTTAGAGTAGTCATGATGATGTCCTACTGCCGACCTGAAAAGGAGGTGGACATAGAGTCTGAGGTCAGAGAAAAGTAGCTATGAAATATTCCCCCTCCCAATAAATTACTCTCTCTGCCAAAAGGAGCTTTCCTACACTGTTGCTGGGAATGTCAGTTGGAGCAGCCACTATAGAAAACTGTATGGAGGGTCCTCAAAAACTATAAATAGAGTTACCATTTGAGCCAGCAATCCGGATCCTGGGCATATATCCTGACAAAGAGCCCATTTATCTCACCATCTTGGTAAAGCTCACGGTGAGGACTAAGCAAGAGGCCAAGCAGAAGCAGCACCATTTGGCTAGCTCATGGGGGTGTCTTATTGGGAGGTCCCAGAGGCTGGAAGGGATGGGGCAGGGCTCCAAGGGCATCAAAGACTTGAGGGGCATGGCCTAAATGAAGGTTGAATTTCCTCACCCTCCTGCTCATCACCTGAGTAAAGGCTGGAGAGTAAATGAAAATAGCCATCCTTCGGAGAAAAATATTTATTCATTTAGTGGCTGAAACAAAATGCCATCTCTGTTGTGATAACAAAAGATTTCAAGTGCCTTACTGTCGTTTCTCAATACACTCGTGGTCTGACTCCTGGGTCATAGGGTGCAACAGTCCATGTAATCCCCTGAATGGAAAAAAATTAGGCTCCAAGTACCAAATGGACACTCACGACATAATATCAGGTAAAACAAGCATATTCTTCCTTCCCCCCACCTTCCCAAACCTCCCCAAATGTTAGAGAAATAGGGAGAAATTCCAGTCATTTCTCATTACTGTGAAGGTCAGCCTGGCTGGGAAAATTGTTTCTGCTTTACAATTCCCCAAACTGTAGAAAGCAGTTAGACTTCTGGACAAAAACTAATGTTGCATTCAAAGGGAAAAGAGGCTGAGACGGCATTGCTGCAGTAATAAGAGAATTTTTTACTCTTTCCACTTCCCCGTGAACCTAATCAACTGTGACATGAGAAAATATACTGGGCTCACCCAGCCAGAATCAGAGTGCCACCTGAAAATGTCCTCAATATTCCACTGTTTGGGACTTTACAATGATCCTTCCGACATCAATTTTGTGCATGTACATCAAAATGCCATTAGAAATGCCTACCCGTTGCTCTGTTCATAGGCCTGCCCTGGGCCTCCGGTCCCAGTCTCCCAGTCAGGAAGCCCGGGATGGGCCAGTGGTTTCTTTTACTCATCTGAAAGCATTTGCTTAGATGAAAAGTTGTGTTGGGGGGAACAAGAGCTCTAAAGATCTCTATGCTGACCTCTCCCTCAAAGCACTCTCGAGGTTCACTAGGTGGGGACCTGAATTTGAGGGGATTAAGAATCTACCTTGAGACTTCCCTGGTGGTCCAGTGGTTAAGATTCTGAGATTCTACTGCAGAGGGCATGGGTTTGATCCCTTGTCAGGGAACCCAGATGCTGCAAGCCTCTCAGCACAGCTAAAAGAAAGAAAGAAAGTCTCCAGCCACTGACACTGAAAAAAAAAAAAAAAAAAAAGCCTTAAACTGTTAATGAGGATTCGTTGATTTATTGAGTTCCGAGGCTTTCTCCAGACTTAGATCATTGGTCAGCATCCCCAGGGGACTGGAGTTCAGAAAAAAGCAAACCTGAATGAGTGTATGCACGGAAGCCTTTGAATAATCCGAGCAGTTGATTAATTCTAGCAGACTATTCTTGAATAATCCTAGCAGCTGTCACTCACATGGTTGCTATAGAGACCATGTAGGTGGAGAGGCACACAGATTACTCTTCACTCTGCTTCCTGTCACATGTGTGTGTGTGTTTTCTGGGTTCATCCACAGACACATCAACATGCAAAAATGAGGTGCAGTGGTTTTGACAAGTGCCTGGCATGTGTAATGAAATTCTTGACGACACTTTTATTTCTTTTCAGTTTCGTAAAGTTGAACAAATCTGATGTGACTCTTCACAAGTGCCATTATCATCTTTTCCCTTTGCCCTAATATTTACAGGAAATATTACAAGTGTTTGACATATAAATCCAGCATTTGACTGACTTTAATAACCATGTGATCAATAAGAAGTGATATTTTTATAGTCCAAGTTCAATATTTAAAGGGTCACGGGTGGTGGGTCTTCATCAAAGCAATAAGGCTAGATTTTTTTTTTCAGAATCTCTTCTTTTCTAAAAAAACTCTTTTGAGTGAGTACAACTAAGAGTTAAGATCTATAAGAAGTTGGCCACATTACAAAGGATGTGGGCATTACAGGGGTACGGACACTTTTGCTTTCTCAACGACTTGATTTTTGGATACTAAGAAATTCAACATGATGAACACCGATAGAAACTAGATAGAAAATCAATGAATGTAAATCTGGGAGCTTATTCTTTATTCGATAAGAACACCAATTCCCAGCCTCTTTGTAAAATTATTGCTTCTCCAGTAAACTCACAGTTAGCTCGGACTGGGTAGTCAGGTCTCCATCTCCTGTGTGCTGGTTCTAGAATAATTCCTGAAGGTAAGCACCAAAAATTTCCCCCATTGGCCCATTCTCCCCCATTCCATACTCTTCCTAAGCTGATGGGTATGCAGAATGCAAAAAACACTGATAACCTTGGTGATTGGGCACGTGGCCATGACTCTTGAGGCTTGGAGTACAAGGGCATGTTTGTGTTGTTGGTAAGACTGGTAAGTCTCAGAGGTCAGTACATCGTACTTCTAGTAGCACACTCAACCTGTAGAAACCACTCAGTCTCCTGGCATCAGAAGGATTTATTTCCCATTTTCTTTGGGCTTCTCTCTCCTTTCCTCTAATCTCATCAGCATCATACCAGCATCACATCTACTGATAATGTAACACTCACCATATATATCAGACATTTTCCTAAGAGCTTTGCAGATACCAATTTAATTTCCATGGGAAACTTATGAGGTTTATACTTTTATTTGCATTTTAAAAGAAGTAAACTGAAGCACAAAGGGTTAAACAATAGGCCTACAATCATGCAGCTACTAAGTCAGATAGTCAAAATTCCAACCCAGGCAGGCAGGCAGGCTTCAGTTTCCTCGCTCAACTGTATAATACACTGAATATTACTATCTTTATTTAAGGGGATTACCATCATTATTATCATTAAAATATTATCCTATAGCCAGGTTTGGCAGACTAGTTCTCATGGGCCAAATCTGGTCCACAGCTTGTTTTTTTCTTTTTTTACAGCCCACCAGTAATACAGTTTTTACAGATGAATATTTGCACTTGCTTTGATGATGACAATGACTAATTTTGAATTTTAATAAAGTGAAACATTATCCTTCTTGATGGCTAATTTTATGTGTCAACTTGACTAGGCCAAGGGGTTCCCAGATATTTGGTCAAACATTATTCTGGATGTTTCCATAACAGGGAATTCTCTTGCCTGTAAATCTTTGAATTCAAATTGGATGGAAATCAGATCTGCAGACTTTAGTCTTCTCAGCCTCCATAACCACGTGAGTCGATTCCTTATAATAAATAATAAATCTCTCGTTTTTCTCTTTGCATTGACCCTTGAACAACACAATGTGGAGGTTGGCAGTTGAAAATCCACTTATCAATCCTCTGTATCCTTGGTTCTGTATCTGTCCATTCAGACAACCATGGATTGTGTGGTATTGTGTTTATGCATTCATATATTTATTGAAAAAAATCTATGCCTCAGTGGGCCTGTGAAATTCAAACCTATGTTGTTCAAGGGTTAGCTGTACATATGTAATATATACATACATGGATATCTATGTATCTCTCTCTCTAATCTCCACATATATATGTGCATTAATACTACTGGTTTTGTTTTTCTCCAGAACCCGGACTAATACACTCCCCCTACCAAGAAAAGAATTCCATTCTCCTCATTAGTAACTGGTATAACAAAAATTTCTACTCAGTTACTATTAATATATCTCAAACTTCATCAATAAGGAATTCATGGGAATTTGTTCTCTCTTGTTATATAAGTACATAAAGAATATTCTAAATGTGGTCTCAACCCACAAAGCCCTAATTATTCACTATTTGACTCTCTTCACAAAAAATGTTTCCCAACTCCTGCACTAGGGCGATGAGGCTGTGGTTGAATCTGAACGACCTAGTTAGTTTGATTGATTGTCCATCTTCATTGAGTGTTTGGCAGAATTATCAGTGGAATCATGTGACAGAGTAACCATAGTGTATCCAATACAATTCTCCCTGGGCTGGTGTTGGGCAAGGTCAGAGCTGGCTCAAGAGGAAAATCTATAGGACATGTGAAAACTGGTGAACTGGCTCTGAGCAGAACAGTGAGGGCTTGTAATGCTCTGGGTTTCTCTCAGAATGAATTTTAAGAACCCTTCTTAGAGTCTGGCTTCTTTTGCCCTGATAAACTCAGGAACATCCTGGATCCTAAAGACTTCATGGGTAGGAAAAGTCTTTTCACCCCTGAACAGGTCCATACTCTGGAGAACTGTACCCCTTTGCCCTTTAGAAAATTCATGTAATTTATGAGAAAGGGACAGCATTGTTCAGGGCTCTTCTGAAAGGAAAAAAAAAAAAAAAAAGAACCAATAGGATAAGGAATTAATTTATGTGCATACAGAGGCTGGCAAGTCCAAAGTTTGCAGGGTAGGCTGGCAGCTGGCAGGCTGGCGACCTAGGGGGGCCTTGAACAGCTGATGTGGAAGTTCAAGTCTGAAGGCAGTTTGCTGTAGAATTCTCTCTTGTTCAAGGAAGGTCAGCTTTTTGTTCCATTCGGACCTTCAGCTGATTGAATGTAGCCCACCTACATTACGGAAGGTAAACTGCTTTACTCAAAGTCCACTAATTTAAATGTAAATCTCATCCCAAAACATCTACATAGAAACATGCAGAATAATGTTTGAATACATCTGAGCATCATGGTGCAGTCTGACACATAAAATCATCCATCTCAGGGAATAATTTAGATGGCAGGGGAAGCACTGGGGAGTGGGAAAAGGGCAGTGGTATTCATTTGCAACAAAACAGAAATCATCTAAGTGAATAACTTCTACTGATGTTCCAATATCCAAGCCACACACTTACTATGTCTTCCTCTGGATCTTCTTACCCTCATAGATTCTATTAGAACTTTAGAGCCCTGTTCAAGTTCTACCACCTCCAGGAAGTCCTCCTGGACATTCCAGTCCTCAGCTGGCTCCTCTCTGGGTCTCTGAGAAGCACTTGCTCTCTGCCCAAACAGCTGCATCCTTCATTATGTTTTCTTATATTGCATGTAAGTCCTGCCTTCTGGGAACATCCTTATGATTGATACCAACATAATGACCCAAAGTCATCAGGAAGTTGCAATTATGTTCCCTTTCACATGCACTGGGCAATTCACACTCCTGTGACTGTCCAACTTAATCATCTGTCAAATTTTTGAAATACTTACTTTACTAAGATCTTGGAGGATAATGTGAGATAATGTTTGTAAAAGTACTCTGTCAACCACAAAGTATGATACAAACAGAAGAATTTTATTATGATGATATTCTGTTTAAGAAGGCAGGAGATGGGAGTAAAATGCTTTTAAATGATTTACATTTTACAAGTTTTATAGTTCTACTCTAAAAGCTTTAACACTTCACTCTTCTGGGAAAATTCAGCTATCAAGAGGTACTTATTTTTTTGGGGGTCCAAGGGTTAACAATGGATAGCCAAGATTTCCCTGTGCTAGGGACTTCCCCGGTGGCCCAGTGGCTAAGACTCCATGCTCCCAGTGTAGGGGGCCTTGGTTCGCTCCTGGGTTCCTGGAAGGGAACTAGATCCCACATTCTGCAACTAAGACCTGTCACAGGCACATAAAAAAATAAATGCTAAAAAAAAAGGATTTTCCTGTACTATCCTGATATTCTTCTGTTCTGTGTTTTTGGAAGTACATGCTTTCTCAGATTTTAAAATTACATTTATTTGCATGGCATGGGAGTCTATTAGGTAAATAGCTCACCTGCTTCATTATATATTCAAATATTTAAAGTTAAAGATTCAAATTTCATTGTATCAAGATTTTCTAATTCATCAGTTCAGTTCAGTTCAGTCGCTCAGTCGTGTCCGACTCCTTGCGACCCCATGAATCGCAGCACGCTAGGCCTCCCTGTCCATCAGAAATTCCTGGAGTTCACTCAGACTTGCATCCATCGAGTCCATGGTGCCATCCAGCCATCTCATCGTCGGTCATCCCCTTCTCCTCCTGCCCCCAATCCCTCCCAGCATCAGAGTCTTTTCCAATGAGTCAACTCTTCACATGAGGTGGCCAAAGTATTGGAGTTTCAGCTTTAGCATCATTCCTTCCAAAGAAATCTCAGAGTTGATCTCCTTCAGAATGGACTGGTTGGATCTCCTTGCAGTCCAAGGGACTCTCAAGAGTCTTCTCCAACACCACAGTTCAAAAGCATCAATTCTTTGGCGCTCAGCCTTCTTCATAGTCCAACTCTCACATCCATACACGACTACTGGAAAAACCATAGCTTTGACTAGATGGAACTTAGTCGGCAAAGTAATGTCTCTGCTTTTGTATGCTATCTAGGTTGGTCATAACTTTTCTTCCAAGGAGTAAGCTTATTTTAATTTCATGGCTGCAGTCACCATCTGCAGGGATTTTGGAGCCCCCCAAAATAAAGTCTGACCTGTTTCCACTGTTTCTCCATCTATTTCCCATGGAGTGATGGGACCGGATGCCATGATCTTCGTTTTCTGAATGTTGAGCTTTAAGCCAACTTTTTCACTCTCCTCTTTTACTTTCATCAAGAGGCTTTTTAGTTCCTCTTCACTTTCTACCATAAGGGTAGTGTCATCTGCATATCTGAGGTTATTGATATTTTTCCCAGCAATCTTGATTCCAGCTTGTGTTTCTTCCAGTCCAGCATTTCTCAAATAAATTGAGTGACTAGAACCTGAAAGCCTCCTTGTGATTCTCAAAATGTTGCCCCTCTCCTAGTCTCCATGTCTATCTTTGGGGTGAAGATGATCCCTCAAACTTTTTACTTCTGGAAAAACCCCCACCTATCTGTCCCTGGGTTTTCAAAGCTCCCACCATCATCTACCTTGGAAGTCAACAGGAGTAAGCCATCCTGTATCCTTATTTGTTTCAGTTACCCAGGAAACCCAAGAATCCCAGCTAGTTCTCATCATCTGGACAATCTTCTCATATGGCACTGATGAGCCCATATCTGTCACCTTTTCTGTTTCTGAGACCCTTTCTTCCACTGTGGTCCTTCATCAGCCAAATTGTCTATCTCCTCAATGTCTTCTTAGAATGTTCTGTGAGTTTTTTTGCACTAACAGACATCCAGCTTTCCTCCAAGGACACTGCTTCTCTGAAGACCTCGTATGTGGTGGCTGTTATCTTGCCACCTCTGGGCCTGGAGGTGGGTGGTGTCAGGCCACTCTGCCTCCCTCTCCTCGAAAACCCTAGCTTTGAAGCTCATGCCTTGACTGTCCAACTTGCTACTCTTTAATAATCTATAGATCTTTAAGTCACCCTACCTAAAAAAGCCTCTTGATAAAAGTGAAAGTGGAGAGTGAAAAAGTTGGCTTAAAGCTCAACATTCAGAAAATGAAGATCATGGCATCTGGTCCCATCATTTCATGGGAAATAGATGGGGAAACAGTGGAAACAGTGGAACAGTCAGACTTTATTTTGGGGGGCTCCAAAATCACTGCAGATGGTGACTGCAGCCATGAAATCAAAAGACGCTTACTCCTTGGAAGGAAAGTTATGACCAACCTAGATAGCAGATTAAAAAGCAGAGACATTACTATGCTAGGTCCATCTAGTCAAGGCTATGGTTTTTCCAGTGGTCATGTATGGATGTGAGAGTTGGACTGTGAAGAAGGCTGAGTGCTGAAGAATTGATGCTTTTGAACTGTGGTGTTGGAGAAGACCCTTGAGAGTCCCTTGGACTGCAAGGAGATCCAACCAGTCCATTCTGAAGGAGATCAGCCCTGAGATTTCTTTGGAAGGAATGATGCTAAAGCTGAAACTCCAACACTTTGGCCACCTTATGTGAAGAGTTGACTCGCTGGAAAAGACTCTGATGCTGGGAGGGATTGGGAGCAGGAGGAGAAGGGGACGACAGAGGCTGAGATGGCTGGATGGCATCACTCACTCAACGGACGTGAGTCTGAGTGAACTCTGGGAGTTGGTGATGGACAGGGAGGCCTGACATGTGATTCATGGGGTCACAAAGAGTCGGACACGACTGAGCGACTGAACTGAACTGACCTCATTCCTTGAAACTGTTGTTCCTGGACCTTTGTTACACTTTATGGAATTTGAACTGTATCTGTGTGTGTGGGGGCGGGGGGTATAATTTTTATATCTTCTGATACCCTGGCCTCGTAGTGTTTGACTTACTCTCCTCTAGTTAGCATGTTCTTTTTCTGAAGGTCATACTCTATGATTGTCAACAACAGCAACTTTTCCATCATCTCAATTACAAGCATCTCATTTCTAGCTTCTCTCTCGTATGTGTCTAGCACTGCAAACTTTAATAGCTCTTTACTCTTCCTGGAGTCTATAATCCATGAATCCTGTCACTGTTTTACTACCCCTAACCTCCCCAATTTGAGTCCTTCCTTCTTCACGGAGCTTAGATTTCATAATCCAACTCTCTACCTACTCTGTGCTGGTGCCCACAGAGCTGAACCTGGTTGGAGAAAACCTCACAACTGTACTGACTGGCCTCACTTAAACACAAAACCAGACCCTAGGTACCACCTAGCGACCGTATGGTATTTCCCCATCAGATCACTTTATCACTATCCAACTCTACCTACTCTGTGCTGGTGCCCACAGAGCTGAACCTGGTTGGAGAAAACCTCACAACTGTACTGACTGGCCTCACTTAAACACAAAACCAGACCCTAGGTACCACCTAGCGACCGTATGGTATTTCCCCATCAGATCACTTTATCACTCCCTAAAGGACTTAGGTTTTTCTTAAGTTTCCTATCTTCTTGTTGCTACTCAACCCTGAGCACCTGCCTTCCCATTCTTATTCTCAGCTGTTGCTCTTGATCTTTCAGTTTAGTCAGTTCAGTTCAGTTCAGTCGCTCCGTCATTTCCGACTATTTGTGACCTCATGGACCACAGCATGCCAGGCTTCCCTATCTATCACTAACTCCCAGACTTGCTCAAACTCATGTCCATTGAGCTGGTGATACCATCCAACCCTCTTATCCTCTGTTGCCCCCTTCTCCTCCTGCTTTCAATCTTTCCTAGCATTAGGGTCTTTTCCAGTGAGTCAATTCTTCACATTAGGTGGCTAAAGTTTTGGAGCTTCAGATTCAGCATCAGTCCTTTCTATGAATATTCAGAACTGACTTCCTTTAGGATGGACTGATTAGATCTCCTTGCAGTCCAAGGGACTCTCAAGAGTCTTCTCCAAAACTGCAGTTCAAAAGCATCAATTCTTTAGTGCTCAGCTTTCTTTATAGTCCAACTCTCACATCCATCCATACATGACCACTGGAAAAACCATAGCTCTGACTAGATGCACCTCTGTCAGTAAAGTAACATCTCTGCTTTTTATTATGTTGTCTAGGTTTGTCATAGCTTTTCTTACTTCACTGAGAAAAAAAGAATCAATCAGGAGAGAACTTGTATACCTTCTCATTCCTGCATATACCCACCCAGAGTATCTATGTCTGTGTTTTACCTACCTGTCTTTTGTCTCTAAGAGTGAGCATGCTAAGCTCCTTTCCAAAGACCCCACAAATGCTTCTGATTTTGCTCTTCTAAGCAGTCATGCCCAGAAAAGAGGGGCTTGCCAAAGGGGACCCTGGTAAATTTGTTCTTCAACCCATATATGCATTGGAATCAATGCTTTCACTTCTTCTCCCCAGAAAGTTATTGGCTTTCAATAGAAAATAAAAGGGCATTGTCCAAGTGTATGCTCTCTAAATTTTGGTCTAGACTGGAAACTTCAAGTTGGTTTAGGTTGGCCAAAAAGTTTTTTTTTTTTTTTCCCATACTATTTTATGGAAAAACCTGAACAAACTCTTCAGCTAACCCAATATTTTAGCGGAAGGTGTTTTTTGAGCAACTTAAAAGATTTCTTCCTGGAGAGAGAAATGGCAACCCATTCCAGTATTCTTGCCTGGTGAATCCCATGGACAGAGGAGCCTGGCAGGCTACAGTTCATGGGATCACAAAGAATCAGACAAAACTGAGTGACTGAGCACAAAGATAAGATTATAATTTTGTTTGGATTTACTTTAAATAGCAGCTCCGTATTGCCAGACAAGGGACAGCAAAAACTGCTGTAGGTATTTAGGCTGCGTGAACTGAGTTACAGTCTCAGACCTCGTCACGAGGTGCTGGCAGCAGAAGGGGATCTTGTCACCTGTCCTCTGTGGACAGGAGCTCTGTCCACTGGCAGCATGTGAAGGACACGCTGTCTCCAGGTGACACTTGTTGCAGGCTCTTCCTTATTGTCCCTTATTGACCCTTGGTCCTTTTTTTAAAAAAAAAAATTATTGGAATATAGACATTTTACCAAGTTGTGTTAGTTTCTATCACACAGCAAAGTGAGTCAGCCATATGTATACATGTATCTCCTCTTTTCTTGGCTTTCCTTCCCATTAAGTCACCACAGAGCATTAGGGAGAGCTCCTCGTGCTATACAGCATGTTCTCATTAGTTCTCTATTTTATATATAGTAGTGTATATATGGACTCCCAAGGTGGCGCTAGTGGTGAAGAACCTGCCTGCCAATGGAGGAGACACTAGAGATGTGGCTTTGATCCCTGGGTCAGGAAGATCCCATGGAGGAGGGCATGACAACTTACTCCAATATCCTTGCCTGGAGAATCCCATGGACAGAGGAGTCTGGCCAGCTACAGCCCATTGGGCTGTAAGGAGCTGGACATGACTGAAGCGACATAGTATGCAATGTATATATGTCGATCCCAGTCTCTCAATTCCTCCCACTCCCCACCCTTGGTATCCATATATTTGTTCTCTATGTCTGTGTCTCTATTTCTGCTTTGTAAATAAGATTGTCTATAGCATTTTTTTTTCAGATTCCAGATATATGCATTAATATGCAACACTTGTTTTTCTCTTTCTGACTTACTTCACTATGTATGACAGTCTCTAGGTCCATCCACGTCTCTACCAATGACCTAATTTTGTTCCCTTTTATGGCCGAGTAATATCTGTCTCTTATACACATCTAGATGTGTATAAGAGACAGTATCTCCTTGCAGTCCAAGGGACTCTCAAGAGTCTTCTCCAAAACTGCAGTTCAAAAGCATCAATTCTTTAGTGCTCAGCTTTCTTTATAGTCCAACTCTCACATCCATCCATACATGACCACTGGAAAAACCATAGCTCTGACTAGATGCACCTCTGTCAGTAAAGTAACATCTCTGCTTTTTATTATGTTGTCTAGGTTTGTCATAGCTTTTCTTACTTCACTGAGAAAAAAAGAATCAATCAGGAGAGAACTTGTATACCTTCTCATTCCTGCATATACCCACCCAGAGTATCTATGTCTGTGTTTTACCTACCTGTCTTTTGTCTCTAAGAGTGAGCATGCTAAGCTCCTTTCCAAAGACCCCACAAATGCTTCTGATTTTGCTCTTCTAAGCAGTCATGCCCAGAAAAGAGGGGCTTGCCAAAGGGGACCCTGGTAAATTTGTTCTTCAACCCATATATGCATTGGAATCAATGCTTTCACTTCTTCTCCCCAGAAAGTTATTGGCTTTCAATAGAAAATAAAAGGGCATTGTCCAAGTGTATGCTCTCTAAATTTTGGTCTAGACTGGAAACTTCAAGTTGTTTTAGGTTGGCCAAAAAGTTTTTTTTTTTTTTTCCCATACTATTTTATGGAAAAACCTGAACAAACTCTTCAGCTAACCCAATATTTTAGCGGAAGGTGTTTTTTGAGCAACTTAAAAGATTTCTTCCTGGAGAAGGAAATGGCAACCCATTCCAGTATTCTTGCCTGGTGAATCCCATGGACAGAGGAGCCTGGCAGGCTACAGTTCATGGGATCACAAAGAATCAGACAAAACTGAGTGACTGAGCACAAAGATAAGATTATAATTTTGTTTGGATTTACTTTAAATAGCAGCTCCGTATTGCCAGACAAGGGACAGCAAAAACTGCTGTAGGTATTTAGGCTGCGTGAACTGAGTTACAGTCTCAGACCTCGTCACGAGGTGCTGGCAGCAGAAGGGGATCTTGTCACCTGTCCTCTGTGGACAGGAGCTCTGTCCACTGGCAGCATGTGAAGGACACGCTGTCTCCAGGTGACACTTGTTGCAGGCTCTTCCTTATTGTCCCTTATTGACCCTTGGTCCTTTTTTTAAAAAAAAAATTATTGGAATATAGACATTTTACCAAGTTGTGTTAGTTTCTATCACACAGCAAAGTGAGTCAGCCATATGTATACATGTATCTCCTCTTTTCTTGGCTTTCCTTCCCATTAAGTCACCACAGAGCATTAGGGAGAGCTCCTCGTGCTATACAGCATGTTCTCATTAGTTCTCTATTTTATATATAGTAGTGTATATATGGACTCCCAAGGTGGCGCTAGTGGTGAAGAACCTGCCTGCCAATGGAGGAGACACTAGAGATGTGGCTTTGATCCCTGGGTCAGGAAGATCCCATGGAGGAGGGCATGACAACTTACTCCAATATCCTTGCCTGGAGAATCCCATGGACAGAGGAGTCTGGCCAGCTACAGCCCATTGGGCTGTAAGGAGCTGGACATGACTGAAGCGACATAGTATGCAATGTATATATGTCGATCCCAGTCTCTCAATTCCTCCCACTCCCCACCCTTGGTATCCATATATTTGTTCTCTATGTCTGTGTCTCTATTTCTGCTTTGTAAATAAGATTGTCTATAGCATTTTTTTTTCAGATTCCAGATATATGCATTAATATGCAACACTTGTTTTTCTCTTTCTGACTTACTTCACTATGTATGACAGTCTCTAGGTCCATCCACGTCTCTACCAATGACCTAATTTTGTTCCCTTTTATGGCCGAGTAATATTGCATTGTATACACGTACCATATCTTCTTTATCCATTCCTCTGTTGATGGACATTAGGCTGCTTCCATGTCCTGGCTATTGTAAATAGTGCTGCGATGAACACTGGGGTGTATACATCTTTTTGAATTATGATTTTCTCTGGGTACATGCCCAGTAGTGGGATTGCTGGGTCACATGGTAGCACTGTTTTTAGTTTTTAAAGGAACTTTCATACTGTTTTCCATAGTGGCCGTAACAATTTATAGTCCCACCAACAGTGCAAGGGGGTTAGTGCAAATAACGTCAGGTCTTCCCTAAAACCAGAGCTCAAACAACTGTGGGTGTTCTTTCTTCAGACCCCAGAGCTTACAATTTCCCATGACCTTTTCAAACCATGTGAGTGGTGTTAAATTGGTAGAGAAACACGTCTTTTTGCGCTGTTTCCTGGTTCCCAGAATAAGTTACATAAAAAGGGAAAGAATAAACTTTATAATGTTTTTTGAACTGTCATTGGAAGATGTTTTCCACCATCTTCAGAAAATAGGTACATGTTACTAGGTGGTTCAGAGGTTAAAGCGTCTGCTTCCAATGCGGGAGACTGGGTTCGATCCCTGGGTCAAGAGGAGCCCCTGGAGAAGGACATGGCAGCCCACTCCAGTGTTCTTGCCTGGAGAATCCCATGGATGGAGGAGCCTGTAGGCTACAGTCCACGGGGTCGCAAAAAGTCAGACACGACTGAGCAACTTCACTTTCACTTTCACTACATTAGGAAGAAAATAAGTTAAATAAAAATTTTCAGCAGTGAGCCTGGAGGCTATCATCTTGTCACTCAGTAATCTGCTTCTGAAAAATCCCGAAATGCATTGTAGTAGGTTTGCAAGCTTTCAACTTTCTGGATCACATACCGTACACAGTACACCCAAAAGAAACAGTCTAACTGACAGACTCTAATTTAGAAACTGAAAAGTGAATCTTCTTTTGTTTTTGAAGGTAAAAAATGACAATCTTGCCTCTTCTCTTGAAAACTTACCTATAATTATGCTCTGTGAAAACAACCTACTTGTGGCACACAACATTTGAGTTTTGAAAACTGTTGATTAATTCATTCCTATTTTTCATCAGTAGGTCAAGGAGTCTGCTTTTCAGAGCTCACACTCACAGTTATGCAGCAAATTTTGCTTCATAAGACAAAACAGAGCTGAACATAGGGGAATCAGCACATGCAAACAGTAAGTTTTACAGTGAGGGGTTCCTCAGGTTAAAATCTTTGGACTCTGTGGGGTGTTTGTTCGCACTGAATTTCTAAGTTCTCTCTGGTCAAGAGAAAAATCCAGACTGTCTCTACCGCTTAGACTCCTCTTACATTTCAGAAATACTGGCGGGGCAGATCTGGTCAGGCTCTTGTGTTTAAGTGGAATACAGACTTGATACCTTAGCAGGGTCTCCAAAGGCAACGTTGTGGTCCTGAGAATGGGCCTGTGCGTGGCCACTGAACTCAACCAGCAGAGGGTGGGAAAGGAGAAGAACTGAGATTCACTGGCGCCTTTTACGTCCTAGGTGCTGAAAAGTGCTTTATCGATCTAATCAAATAAGTCTCATATAAGACAAATGGGCACACCGTGCAATATCTTATAGTTGCAGAAAGTCTCAGAATGTGTGTATGTGATTTCAGTTTCTTTTTTCTATTTTATGGAGGGACACTTTTACTTTTTATTTTATTTACTTGTCTATTTTTTGGCCTCACCACAAAGGATCTTAGTTCCAGGATCAGGGATCGAAACTGTGCCCTTGCAGTGGAAGGGTAGACTCTTAACCACTGGGCTGCCCAGGAAATCTCTTTTCTCTTTCTACTTTAAACCATATGCCTGAAGTTTACAGAAATTGTTTACATTTGATGCTTCTTTTTTATTTGTTTTAATAACTGTGTGTGACTTGTACCTCATCTTTCTCTATAAGAATACATTTCAGTATACAGGTATACTTTATTTCCTTATGTGTTGCTGATATTGTGTGTGTGTGTGTTTTTTTTTTAAACAAACTGAAGGTTTGTGGCAACGCAGTGTCAAGCAAATCTATCTGTGCCAAATTTTCCCAGCGGCATCTACTCACTTTGCATCTGTGTATCATGTTTTGGTGATTTCCACAGTATCTGAAAATTTGCATTATTATTATAGTTCTTATGGTGATCTCTGATCTGTCATCTTTCATGTTATTACTATGACTCACTGAAGGCTCAGATGATGGTTAGCATTTTTTAGTAATATTTAATTAAGGTATATACGTTGACTTTTTAGACATATGCTATTACACACTACAGACTATAGTATAGTGTAAACATAACTTTTATATGCACTGGGAAACCAAAAAAATTGTGTAACTTGCTTTATTGAGATATTTGTTTTCTGTGCTGGTCTAGAACCAAACCCACAATATCTCCAAGGTATGTCTATATTCATTAGAAAATCTTTGCCTAATACTATGGGATTAATATTAAGAAAATCTTAATTAATAGGTAACTACATTGTGTGTGGTATCTCAAAAGGGACATTTTCCCTTGGTTACTATTTCACATGTACTTTAAAAGTAGGAAGACACTATCTGGAAATGCAATTTTGAGTAAGGATGTTAAGTAACCCCTTGAAAAGTACCTGAACACTTCACTACAAACAAAGCTTGCATGTAAAATATAAAAATCCTCTGTGTTGCATTTGGAATCTGATAAATATTTATTATCAGTGTTGTTTGCTTTTAATCTGTTCAGGATATCATTTCTCCAGCTTCTTAGTAGTTAAACAAAAATGGCATTTACATTACAATATTGCTTGCCAACAATCTCATTTTCTGGTTTAGTCAGCAACCTTCCATGCTTGATTAGTCTTTAATTATACAAATACCTACATATTAAAAAAAGTTTTCTCTTTTCCATACTTTGAGCATGTAATTATTTTCTCTTGCATGCAATAACCTTTAATTTTAGGATTAAGCAACTGATTCTTTTTAGTATGGATGGGCCTTTTCAAGTGTTAAAGCAAATTTAGTTATTGTGTTATGAGAAAAATTAACTTTGGGAAACCTCTCATCAACGCATTTGACAGCACTCTGATCAGCTGTTACAGAAACTACTGGGTATATGGAAAAATAAAACAAGATTTCATTCCTGTAGTTTTTTTCCTACTTCTCTCTGTCTTGGTCTAGGAAAGAGCGAATTTAAGCAACTGAAATCTAAAATATGCCTATTTTCCTATTGCCATAAATTAGGGCTGAGAGCAGATGTTATACATAAAAATATTTTAATATAGAAGCTTTTTAAAGTTTTAGTAGGGAAAACCACAAACTGTAAACTTTTATAACCCAGGACTTCTTTTTTTATAATAAATTCACAAAATGTTTAAAAAATATGAGAAGATCTTGTTGGGTTAGATGCTGTTTCTCTCTACTTGCCATGCCTAGTACTTGGGGCCAATGAGAATATCAAACATCAATGAGACTTTCTAAAACCAAACAGTATAGATGGGAAAAGTCCTTTACATACTGAATGACACTTTGCTGGGCCCTTATTCCATATTAGAGTTCCTCTCTCTCCTTTCATACCAAACCCAGGAAAAAAAATTATTTCTTTCCTCATGGGAGTCATCTCCAGGAGCAAACAAGTCTGAGAAGTTCATAGCATTCAAATGGCCATATTATTATTGCATTTTTGCTACTGGCATATAACTGCTTTATAATGTATTAGTTTCCTCTGTACAACAAAGTGAATCAGTTATATGCATACATTTATCCCTTCCCTCCTATTTCCTCCCCCCATCCCACCTCTCTAGCTCAGCACAGAAGACTGAGTTGAGCTACCTGTGCTATGCAGCAGCTTCCCACTAGCTGTCTCAAATAGCCACATTAAATATGGTCCATTCTCTAGGTTCCATATTAGGTATGAAGGACACAGGCATATAAAATGCACAGATGCATTAAACCAAGCCTAATGCAGTTAGACTTTAGCTTGTGTTTCAAGCACTGCCAAGGAGATATTTTAACTTTCCTCTGTCATCTATTCCAAAGCTTAACTCAGCTGGTGATGAAAGCATATTCCTCTCATGCCCAGTTTCTATACAGAAGTACATTTCCTTTTTGTCTTTTTCTCAGTGTTGGCTACAGAATCTCAGAGTTGGACAGGACCATCAAGTTCACCTACCTAAATGCGATGGTATTCGGATTCCCTATTCTCTGTATTTAATATATAATTTTTTCTCTTTGGAAAGTTTTTATAATGATTTGTATGAAAATTCCCCCCCCCCATGTATTAGGTTACGCATTAGGGCGTTCCTGGTAGCTCAACTGGTAAAGAATCCACCTACAATGCAGGAAACCTGGGTTTGATCCCTGGGTTGGGAAGATCCCCTGGGAGAGGGCATGGGAACCCACTCAAGTATTCTTGCCTGGAGAATTCCATGGACAGAGGAGCCTGTTGGGCTACAGTCCATGGGGTCTCAAAGAGTCAGACAAGACTGAGAGATTAAACAGGTTATGCCTTCACTGGGGCTTTACATGAGGTGACATCCTTCAAATCTGAAAATTTTCCTTGAATTTTTTTAATATTTCATCTCTAGTTTTATTTGTTTGGTTGGTTAGAATTTGAATTTCCTGTTCTCCCCCTGATATTCCCTCACTGTGTTTACTGATTTGTTCTTTCTTTCTTTTTCCCACCTCTCTGTCCTTTTGTTCTACATTCAGAGCGATTTTCTTGATTTTTGAAACTGTCTATTGAAATTTAAACTTATGCTTTAATTGTTTTAACTGTTACCTACATGATTGTTTTCTAGATGTTACTTGGATGTAGCATCTATTATGTGTTTTGTATTACAGATACATTGTCTTCTCTATGAATATTCTCTAGGATACTAATTTTGAAGTTTTTATAAAGTTTTCCTCCTTGCTGTGTTGTCTCTATTTCCTATGAACTTCTTTTCTCCCACTGTATTTTGGTTTGGTTTCTGAGTTCAGGCAAAGGCATTTCTGAAATATTTAGTCATTTTGTGCTGTCCTTTCATAAAGAAGAATACAGCAGATACCTATCTGTATTTTTGGAGATATCTATAACTGAGTCTTTGCTCTCTGATAGCCATGTAGTTTCTCCCAAGTAGAATCCACGAATTACCTGGGTGGGGTATGAAGTAGGGAGGTGGGTGAGATGTCTGCACATTTGAACACCTGTGTATAGATCTGAGTGGCCCAGTAAGGTCAGGTCCCATCATTCAGGATGCAGACTTTTCCTCAGTGACCCATTCATCAGTAAGGGCTTCACTGCTATATACAATCATGTCTGTGTCTCCATGTCTAGACTGGCTCTCAGTTACTCATGTATTAAGCTGCTCAAGAGATAGTTGCCTGTCTGCTTGAATTGGGGAAGGAGCTAAGTATCTCAAGGTCCATCATACAGTCATTAACCAACCCTCTTGTTTTTCCCAACATGCTCTTCCACCCTCATCTTTCATAGCCACTGGTGTCTTCAACCCCCAAGACTGTTGAGGGCTCCAGAGTTTTCTCGCTTCTCATCATATGTCTCTTTCAGGTCTTTGTTATTTAGATTTTCCTGCTTAATTAACTCCTGCTGCTGCTTTTCCAAAAGTTTATTGACACTGCTTGTCCACTGTTGTCTTTTCTCCACTTTTCTTTCTTTGCCCTTTAGATTTATAACATTGCAAATTCTTTTCCTTTGTTGTCATTTTAGTGGGAGAGTATGGAGATAAATGTATTCAGTGTATTCAATCTGCCTCAATTGAAGAGGAGGTCCTCCCCCTTTTTTTCTTTGTGAGAATTGGAAAGACTTTTTCTATTTTTGGTTCTCTAGTACTTTTCCCAGTCTTTACAGTTCCTTAGATATTCACAACCATCTGAAAAATCTGTTTCTTAAGATACTGTGTCTTAACCCATCAGCCATTTTTGGTATACTGCCCCGAGCCTTAACTAACCTATCTTGATCTAATAAATTGGTGCTCTCAAACTTCACTGATAGTTGGAATCACTGTCTCCACCGCAGAGACTCTGATTTTGTAGTTCTTAGGTCAGGTAAATGTAGTCTATATTACCAAATGATCAAAGCTTTTTTCTTTAATTTTTTCTCATGCAAAAAAATAAATGATATAAAAGAAGACACAATAGTATAACTCCCATGAACCCATCACCCGGCTTTAATAATTATCAACTCATGGTCAATCTTCTTTCATTTATACCTCACCCAACAACTCTCAGCCATATATTATTTTCCTTTCCATATCCTTTTAAAAAATGTTCCATACATCCTATTTCACTTGTAAGTATTTCAATATCTTCAAAAGACATTCTTAAAAATATAACTACATATCATCATCATATCTAAAAATATTAAAAATAATTCCTTAACATCATCAGATTTCCAAGTCAGTAGTCATATTTCCATCTGTGTCATAAATATAATTCTTTTTGCTTTTTTGTAGCTTGCTTGGATCCTAATCTAAACAAAGTTCATGTAATGAAATCAGTTGCTATGTCTTTTGACCTACAGGTCCAATCCTCCAGGTCTTCCTCTCTGTTTCTTTTTCTTACAATTTACTTGTTGAAGAAATCTCTCCACGGGGTTTTGATGTGTGGTCAATCTGGGAACCAGGACTGCTCTGATGCACCCTTTAGGGCCACACAGAGGGAGAAAGACTGGAGCAATCAGTGCTCTGGAGTCCTCACCTTTGTTTATGAAACTCTGTGTACTCTTTCTCCTCCATGTCACCTGCAAACCTATTAATAATTGAACTGCATTTTTGGCCCTTGTTCACCTTGAGATTTTTTTAAACCCATTATTTCCACATTCATATGTGTGTGATTTCTTTTTCTCTCCTTATAGTATATGTGTCTCTCCTTCTTGAATATCATCTTTCTGGAGCTTGGGGAACCTCCCTGTCCTAAATATAGTTCTGTAAGCATGGCAATGGGCATCTCAGCCAGGATCGAAGAACAATCCCATTAGGCTTTTCCAAATCATTTGGAGGAAGAAAGTGTCTCCTATGGCTCTTCATCCATGGCTTTTCTTGTCTCAGGTAAGACCATATTTTGAAAACTTTTTAGTTAAGTTGTTAGGTAGCAAGAAGATAATCCAAGTCTATGCCCCAACCAATAATGCTGAAGAAGCTGAAGTTGAATGGTTCTATGAAGACCTACAAGACCTTTTATAACTAACACCTAACAAAGATGTCCTTTTCATTATAGGGGACTGGAATGCAAAAGTAAGAAGTCAAGAAACACCTGGAGTAACAGGCAAATTTGGCCTTGGAATACGGCATGAAGCAGGGCAAAGACTAACAGAGTTTTGCTAAGAAAACGCACTGGTCATAGCAAACACCCTCTTCCAACAACACAAGAGAAGACCCTACACATGGACATCACCAGATGGTCAACACCGAAATCAGACTGATTATATTCTTTGCAGCCAAAGATGGAGAAGCTCTACACAGTCAACAAAAGCAAGACCAGGAGCTGACTGTGGCTCAGATCATGAACTCCTTATTGCCAAATCCAGACTCAAATTGAAGAAAGTAAGGAAAACCACTAGACCATTCAGGTGTGACCTAAATCAAATCCCTTATGATTATACAGTGGAAGTGAGAAATAGATTTAAGGGACTATATCTGATAGACAGAGTGCCTGATGAACTATGGATGGAGGTTCATGACATTGTACAGGAGATAGGGATCAAGACCATCCCCAAGGAAAAGAAATGCAAAAAAGCAAAATGGCTGTCTGTGGAGGNTCCCTTCTTTGCCTTCCACACTGTCCTCTTTCTCCTCCTTACCCTGCCCAGCTCCCTACTTCTAATGGCATTTCTTCCAGGCCTCTGCTTTTCTTTCTCACCTACTCATTTGGCATTGCCATGTCTCCTATGTCATGTTTCTTTTATTACACTAATTCTGCTGTAATGGTTTATCTGAGTCTTTTCTAGACCAAAACTTCCTGGCAGCAGGAATTGTGTATTATCTCTGTATCATGCCATTAATAAAAGTTTGTTGGGAAAAAAGTCTCTGATGTCTGATTTATATCAGAAATAATCACTACTGTTACAATTGCAATTATATAATGTATAACAGGCTTATTCTTTTAAAATGGTCAAAATTCCTTTCTGAACCAAAGAACTTAGAGGTTAGAGAAAGTAGCTCAGGAATACAGGTGGCAGTAAATATGCAGAGCCTTTGCCATGCGATTCTGACTCTACCCATGGGCCAGATTTCATAGGTTAAGGGCACAATCTTCCACAAGACTGCCCTCATTTCATTCACCAGCTACAAGCTTATGATTTCCCAGAGCTACCCTCACTTCTGACCAGCTGCTTATAAATTTGGGAGGTTCCCTTCACCCACTCAGGTTTGATTATTCACTAGAAGGATTCACAAAATTCAGGAAAGCACTAAATATTAATTATAGTTTTATTAAGGCACAGAAGATTCAAAGCAGAACCAGTTAAAAGACTTACAGGGTGATGTCTGGAAGGGCCAGATGTGTGAAGTTTCCGTGTCCTTTCCCCATGGAGTCAGCTACCTGCCTCATGTTGATGTGTGACAATAATTACTGTATCAGCATATTGAAAAGCAGAGACATTACTTTGCCAACAAAGGTCCGTCTAGTCAAGGCTATGGTTTTTCCAGTGGTCATGGATGTGAGAGTTGGACTGTGAAGAAAGCTGAGCACCGAAGAATTGATGCTTTTGAACTGTGGTGTTGGAGAAGACTCTTGAGAGTCCCTTGGACTGCAAGGAGATCCAACCAGTCCATCCTAAAGGAGATCAATCCTGGGTGTTCATTGGAAGGACTGATGCTGAAGCTGAAACTCCAGTACTTTGGCCACATCATGCAAAGAGTTGACTCACTGGAAAAGACCCTGATGCTGGGAAAGATTGAAGGCAGGAGGAGAAGGGGACACAGAGGTTGAGATGGCTGGATGGCATCACCAACTCGATGGACATGAGTTTGGTTAAACTCCAGGAGTTGGTGATGGATAGGGAGGCCTGGCGTGCTGTGATTCATGGGGTCACAAAGAGTTGGACATGACTGAGTGACTGAACTGAACTGAACCAGGGAAGCACATTTGAGCTTCAGTGTCCAGAGTTTTTATTGGGATTCATTACATAAGTATGACTGACAAATAACTGGTCATGCATGCATGTGAGCTTAGTTGCTCAGTAATGTCCAGCTCTTTGCAATCCTATGGACTGTAGCCTGCCAGATTCTTCCGTCCCTGGAATTCTCCAGGCAAGGATACTGGAATGGGTCACCATGCCCTCCTCCAGGGGATCTTCCCTATCCAGGGATTGAACCCACATCTCCTGTACTGGAAGGAAGATTCTTTACCACTGAGCTACTTGGGAAACCCCAGAAATCATTGGCCATAGGTTGAACTCAATCTCCATCCTCCCTCCCCTCCATACAGATTGTACTGATATTGTATGGCTTAAGGTCCCTGTCTTATAATCTTGTGATTGCTCTTTCTAGCATGTCTCTCCCCCATTCTGAATCTCACTAGTATAAACTCTAGAAGCCCACCATAAATAATAGAGCCATTCCTGCTGCTGCTGCTGCTGCTGCTAAATCACCTCAGTCGTGTCCAACTCTGTGCGACCCCATAGACAGCAGCCCACCAGGCTCTCCTGTCCCTGGGGGAGCACGAACTCCAGGCAAGAACACTGGAGTGGGTTGCCATTTCCTTCTCCAATACATGAAAGTAAAAAGTGAAAGTGAAGTCGCTCAGTCGTGTCTGACTCTTAGCAACCCCATGGACTGCAGCCCACCAGGCTCTCCTATCCCTGCGGGAGCACGAACTCCAGGCAAGAACGCTGGAGTGGGTTGCCATTTCCTTCTCCAATGCATGAAAGTGAAAAGTCAAAGTGAAGTCGCTCAGTCATGTCCGACTCTTTGCAGTTAGTTTCCCTGAAAATTAGCCCCGATCCTTAGAAGATTTTCAAAAGTCATCTCGTTAACATAAATTCAGGTATAGTTGAAAGGGGCTTGTGAATAACTAGGCACTCCTTTGACCTTTATGGCTCTGGAGCTATTTCAGAAATCGATGACGGCCAAATACAGCAAAAAATGCCCCTACAGGTCTTATAAAGGGAATTGCAAGGTTCTACAAGCTATGTGCCAGAACAGTGGGCAGAGATCAATTAATGTATTTCTTACTATAAAGCCCAGTATCACAGCATTTCCCACAACTTCTATCTGGCTTGGCTGCAAACCAGATGTTCCCATGACCCCCTCCTTGCATTGGATCATTTGCTAGAACAACTACAGGACACAGGGAACACATGTTTACCAGCTTATTGTACAATAAAGGATATGTTAAAGAATACACATGAATAGCCAGATGAAGTGATGCATAGAGCATTGCCTGGCAGTGTCCCAAGCACAGGAGCTTCTGTCCCTGTGGAACTGGGGTGAGCCACCCTCATGGCACAGAGATGTGTTCACTTACTCAGAAACTCTGAAGCTTATACTGTTGAGGTTTTTATGGAGGCTTCAACTTAAAGGAATGATTGATTATTAACTCCATTTTCAGAGCCTCTCTAAATCTCCCTTTGGATATTTACAGAGGCTCTATATAGGCATGATTGATGATTACATGTAAGAGGAGGGAGTGGAGAGAAACTGAAGGTTCCAAGATTATGACAATCTTTGGTGACTGGTCCCATCTGGAAGCCATCAAGAGTCTTCTTGTTAGAACAAAAGGCATTCCTATCACTCAGGAAATTACCAAGTTCTTAGCATCTCTGCATCAGAAACTCTGGTCAAAGACTGTTAGAAAAAAATTCTCCTAGCATCCCTATTTACAAGGGTTTTAAGAGTTCTGTGTCAAGAACTAGGAGCAGACACCAATATTTATGTATTTTCTTATTATTTCACGCTAACATTCAAAGATAAGATTATCTAGTTTTTAAAAATGACCTGAATGACACTTCATCAGAGAAGATTTATTGATAGCTGGTATGCAGAGGGCATGTAGCTCAGAGGATAAAGCATCTGCCTACAATGCGGGAGACCCGGGTTCGATCCCTGGGTCAGGAAGATCCCCTGGAGAAGGAAATGGCAACCCACTCCAGAACTCTTGCCTGGAAAATCCTGCGGACGGAGAAGTCTGGTAGGCTAGAGTCTATGGGGTCGCAAAGAGTCAGACACGACTGAGCAACATCACATCACTGTGCATAGGAAAAAGTACTCAGCATAATTAGTTATTAGGGGAATGCATATTAATGTTAACAATGAAACACTTTACACCCATTCGAATGGCTAAAACATTAAAAACTAACACCAAGAAATGTTTGCAAGGATGTGCAGCACTGTAATTCTCTGCTGCTGCTGCTGCTAAGTCACTTCAGTCGTGTCCGACTCTGTGTGACCCCATAGACGGCAGCCCACCAGGCTCCCCCATCCCTGGGAATTCTCTAGTAGAATGTAAAACGGTAAAAGGACTTTGGAGACCTGCTTTTCAGTTAAGCATGCAACTATTCTGTGACATAACTCGCTTAATTCCCAGTATTTATCCAAGGGAAATGAATACAAATGCTCACAAAAATGACTTGTACAAGTTTTTTTTTAGCAGTTTTATTTGTATCTGCAACAAATTGGAAACAACCCAAATGTCCATCAAAAGTCAAATGGATTTTTAGAAATTGTGATACAATCATACAATGGAATACTCTACTATAAGCAACTAACAATGAACTACTGATCACACAGCAAGATGGGTGAATATCAGGAACATACTGATCAAAAGAAGTTAGACATAAAGGAATACATACTGCTGTCATTTAAGTGAAACTAAAAACTGGGCAAAACTCATCCATGGGGCCTATGAGGAGTAGCACTTGCCTAGAAAGGTGCTCTATACAACCTGTCTCTTATACACATCTATTCATGGGGTCACAAAGAGTTGGACATGACTGAGTGACTGAACTGAACTGAACCAGGGAAGCACATTTGAGCTTCAGTGTCCAGAGTTTTTATTGGGATTCATTACATAAGTATGACTGACAAATAACTGGTCATGCATGCATGTGAGCTTAGTTGCTCAGTAATGTCCAGCTCTTTGCAATCCTATGGACTGTAGCCTGCCAGATTCTTCCGTCCCTGGAATTCTCCAGGCAAGGATACTGGAATGGGTCACCATGCCCTCCTCCAGGGGATCTTCCCTATCCAGGGATTGAACCCACATCTCCTGTACTGGAAGGAAGATTCTTTACCACTGAGCTACTTGGGAAACCCCAGAAATCATTGGCCATAGGTTGAACTCAATCTCCATCCTCCCTCCCCTCCATACAGATTGTACTGATATTGTATGGCTTAAGGTCCCTGTCTTATAATCTTGTGATTGCTCTTTCTAGCATGTCTCTCCCCCATTCTGAATCTCACTAGTATAAACTCTAGAAGCCCACCATAAATAATAGAGCCATTCCTGCTGCTGCTGCTGCTGCTGCTAAATCACCTCAGTCGTGTCCAACTCTGTGCGACCCCATAGACAGCAGCCCACCAGGCTCTCCTGTCCCTGGGGGAGCACGAACTCCAGGCAAGAACACTGGAGTGGGTTGCCATTTCCTTCTCCAATACATGAAAGTAAAAAGTGAAAGTGAAGTCGCTCAGTCGTGTCTGACTCTTAGCAACCCCATGGACTGCAGCCCACCAGGCTCTCCTATCCCTGCGGGAGCACGAACTCCAGGCAAGAACGCTGGAGTGGGTTGCCATTTCCTTCTCCAATGCATGAAAGTGAAAAGTCAAAGTGAAGTCGCTCAGTCATGTCCGACTCTTTGCAGTTAGTTTCCCTGAAAATTAGCCCCGATCCTTAGAAGATTTTCAAAAGTCATCTCGTTAACATAAATTCAGGTATAGTTGAAAGGGGCTTGTGAATAACTAGGCACTCCTTTGACCTTTATGGCTCTGGAGCTATTTCAGAAATCGATGACGGCCAAATACAGCAAAAAATGCCCCTACAGGTCTTATAAAGGGAATTGCAAGGTTCTACAAGCTATGTGCCAGAACAGTGGGCAGAGATCAATTAATGTATTTCTTACTATAAAGCCCAGTATCACAGCATTTCCCACAACTTCTATCTGGCTTGGCTGCAAACCAGATGTTCCCATGACCCCCTCCTTGCATTGGATCATTTGCTAGAACAACTACAGGACACAGGGAACACATGTTTACCAGCTTATTGTACAATAAAGGATATGTTAAAGAATACACATGAATAGCCAGATGAAGTGATGCATAGAGCATTGCCTGGCAGTGTCCCAAGCACAGGAGCTTCTGTCCCTGTGGAACTGGGGTGAGCCACCCTCATGGCACAGAGATGTGTTCACTTACTCAGAAACTCTGAAGCTTATACTGTTGAGGTTTTTATGGAGGCTTCAACTTAAAGGAATGATTGATTATTAACTCCATTTTCAGAGCCTCTCTAAATCTCCCTTTGGATATTTACAGAGGCTCTATATAGGCATGATTGATGATTACATGTAAGAGGAGGGAGTGGAGAGAAACTGAAGGTTCCAAGATTATGACAATCTTTGGTGACTGGTCCCATCTGGAAGCCATCAAGAGTCTTCTTGTTAGAACAAAAGGCATTCCTATCACTCAGGAAATTACCAAGTTCTTAGCATCTCTGCATCAGAAACTCTGGTCAAAGACTGTTAGAAAAAAATTCTCCTAGCATCCCTATTTACAAGGGTTTTAAGAGTTCTGTGTCAAGAACTAGGAGCAGACACCAATATTTATGTATTTTCTTATTATTTCACGCTAACATTCAAAGATAAGATTATCTAGTTTTTAAAAATGACCTGAATGACACTTCATCAGAGAAGATTTATTGATAGCTGGTATGCAGAGGGCATGTAGCTCAGAGGATAAAGCATCTGCCTACAATGCGGGAGACCCGGGTTCGATCCCTGGGTCAGGAAGATCCCCTGGAGAAGGAAATGGCAACCCACTCCAGAACTCTTGCCTGGAAAATCCTGCGGACGGAGAAGTCTGGTAGGCTAGAGTCTATGGGGTCGCAAAGAGTCAGACACGACTGAGCAACATCACATCACTGTGCATAGGAAAAAGTACTCAGCATAATTAGTTATTAGGGGAATGCATATTAATGTTAACAATGAAACACTTTACACCCATTCGAATGGCTAAAACATTAAAAACTAACACCAAGAAATGTTTGCAAGGATGTGCAGCACTGTAATTCTCTGCTGCTGCTGCTGCTAAGTCACTTCAGTCGTGTCCGACTCTGTGTGACCCCATAGACGGCAGCCCACCAGGCTCCCCCATCCCTGGGAATTCTCTAGTAGAATGTAAAACGGTAAAAGGACTTTGGAGACCTGCTTTTCAGTTAAGCATGCAACTATTCTGTGACATAACTCGCTTAATTCCCAGTATTTATCCAAGGGAAATGAATACAAATGCTCACAAAAATGACTTGTACAAGTTTTTTTTTAGCAGTTTTATTTGTATCTGCAACAAATTGGAAACAACCCAAATGTCCATCAAAAGTCAAATGGATTTTTAGAAATTGTGATACAATCATACAATGGAATACTCTACTATAAGCAACTAACAATGAACTACTGATCACACAGCAAGATGGGTGAATATCAGGAACATACTGATCAAAAGAAGTTAGACATAAAGGAATACATACTGCTGTCATTTAAGTGAAACTAAAAACTGGGCAAAACTCATCCATGGGGCCTATGAGGAGTAGCACTTGCCTAGAAAGGTGCTCTATACAACTTTCTGAGGTGATGTTAACCAGTTGTTGGTTACATGAATTTATACATTTGTCAAGACCTTATTTTACATTTAAGACGGTGTATTTCACTGTATATAAACGTACTAGAAAAAAAAACAAAACATAAGCACACATATAACTTGCAGTGAAAACATTTCTGAAGCCAATCCAAGCAAATCTCTTGCAACACTACTTACTAGTACCTCTGTAAACCATTGAACATACTACAATATTTTTCAAAATGATATTTTATTTTGTAATATTTGATAAAATCTAAAATCATTTCTTTTCCAAATGGAAAGCCACATGTCGGTTCCTTCATGGTAAATTAAAAGCCTATCTTTAAATAAGTTATAAAAAACAAAGTATACAGATCAGCATCAGACTTCAAATCAAAATCAGGATTGCAGGAGGAGTCTTGCTAAAATCTTGATACAAATTAGATGTTTTGTTCATTATTTCAGTTGCCTTTACTATAATCCTGGTAAAGAAGTCTATGAAGTCCATTTCACAGTTAAGTATGTTAAAGTTTAGGAAGGCTGAATAGCTAAAAGATACAAAACTAGTAAGTCTTGGATCCCAGATTTGAGCTCAGTTCAACTGACTCCAAAACTTAAACTCTTTTCATTTTACCCACTGTTCCAGATTTCAGAAAGGAAAGGATGGAAAAAGCAGCACAGTTAAGATTTGCAGCCTGGGATACAGTAGGGTTCAGTGGATTTATCATTCCAATGAGACCTAAGCATCTTGACTTCTTGGCTACTGCTTCAGATGTCTCTTCCACTCCCTGACCCAGGCCCCCAAGTAATCTCTACAGTTCGTCTGTGTCCTTTGGGTACTATCTAAGTCACAGACTGATCGGTAGTTCAGTTACATTTCTACCAATGCAATTCATCAATATTAAAAACAGAGAAGCACCAAAGAGAAGAATGAATGAAAGTGCAGTACATTCTTCAGAAGCAGGACAAAGGACTGTGTCCCTATATTGTAAAGAACAGCAGAGGAGAAAAAAAAAGAGAATTCAAAGGCAATTGTAAGTATACTGAAACAGGTGTATTTAGCTTTAAAAAAAAACTATATTCTAGTGAAAATATAGGAAAGAATTTTGTTAGTTCCTGGTATTGAAGGAAATAATTGATATTTGTGCAGGTCCTGAAAAGATAGTAAAGAAAATTGTGACTTATTTTAGTAAAAGAATTATCTGATTAAAAATTTTGAATGCTTTTACATTACTATTACAAAATAAGGCTTAGTAGGATTTCTGGAAATGCTTTGTTCTCAGAGTGAAGCTTGGTCCCCTCTGTGAAATAATTCTGGATTTTAGTCCTAACTTGTCTGATCATTAGCTTTAGCTTTAGATCTAACTTGTCTGTTCACTTGCCTTAGATATTCTTTTGGAGTTCCAGCAGTTTCATCTGCTAAATGAGAAATTTAGATTAAATGCTTAACAATAATCACTAACTTTTAAAAATATTCTGTCATAGACTAGGTATCATGCTGCTGCTGCTGCTGCTGCTAAGTCACTTCAGTCGTGTCCAACTCTGCATGACCCCATAGATGGCAGCCCACCAGGCTCCCCCGTCCCTGAGATTCTCCAGGCAAGAATACTGGAGTGGGTTGCCACTTCCTTCTCCAATGTGTGAAAGTGAAAAGTGAAAGTGAAGTCACTCAGTCGTGTCCGACTCCCAGCGACCCCATGGACTGCAGCCTACCAGGCTCATCCGTCCACAGGATTTTCCAGGCAAGGGTATTGAAGTGGGGTGCCATTGCCTTCTCCAAGGTATCATGCTAGTTGCTTTGAAATCAGTTTTCTCATTTAATTGGCACAACAGCCTTATGAGATTCATGTGATAGTCCCCATCTTATAAATGAGGAAACAAAAAAAAGAGTGTTTAGGTCTGAAATTGAACCTTGACTCCATTTGGCCCAAAGATTTTAACCACTATGTTATCCAACCTGTCTGTTGTCCTTCAGCTTTAATCTGCCTTACTATATTCTATTCCTAGACAGATTAATAAACAGATGTTGAGTTAGCTGTGAATCCTTGAAAACCAGAGGACTTGATTAGTCTTTTAGTTTTCTCTTTATCTCCAAGGCCAGCACATTTTAGACCTGACTGAATTCAAGAAAAGAAACAAAACAAATTAATAATCTTCTTAAGGAAGGGAATTCTATTTTTTTCACTTTGCTGATCATGTCACCTCTTTTTGCTGTATTTAGCACAGTATTCTGCATGGTAGATATTCTGTAACTTTTGAGTCACTATGGGGAAAAAAGGCTCAACAATGATCAATTCTGCTTGGTTAAAAAAAACAACAACAACAACAACCCTATACTCAAAGCTTTCATGTAAATCCATCTGTTTAACATAGAGGAACTGATAATAATTAAAAGTCTGAAGTTAAGAGTGAACTTTCAGGGAATTCCCTGGGGGTTCAGTGGTTAGGGCTCGGGGGTTTCACTGCTATGGGCCCTGAGGTTTGATCCCTGATTGGGGAACTAAGATCCTAGAAGCCACGTGCCGCAGCCGAAAAAAAAAAAAAAAAAGGAAGCGTGACCTTTCAGAGCCCGGGGGTCTGCAGCTGGTGCTGATGACAACAATGGATGGAGGGAGGATGCTGCCTACCAGGGCACCAGCAAGCGGGGATAAGCACTGGGGAGCGAGAATAACAATTCGCACGTAAGTCCTGCAAAGGCCAAGTCTTAGTTTCTCTGCTTGTGAAAACTTCAGAAACTTTTGTCTGTGATCTACAAACTCTTCCTGCATTAGCCCTCCAACTTTCCACTTGATAAGGTGACATGTTGTTGTTACAGGGGCATTTTCCCTGCCCTGACCTGTGTTCCTAGATGGTGTTTGTTCTTCTTGTTGCCTTAAAAAAAAAATCTTTCTCTTCCTTTTTTAAAGTAGTTTTATTTCATTTAATCTTGTATCTTTTACTTTTAAATGGGAAATAGGAATAACGGACAGCTTATAAAAGATAGAAATGGTATGGACCTAACAGAAGCAGAAGATGTTAAGAAGAGGTGGCAAGAATACACAGAAGAACTGTACAGAAAAGATCTTCACGACCCAGATAATCATGAGGATGTGATCACTCATCTAGAGCCAGACATCTTGGAATGTGAACTCAAGTGGGCCTTAGAAAGCATCACTAAGAACAAAGCTAGTGGAGGTGATGGAATTCCAGTTGAGCTGTTTCAAATCCTGGAAGATGATGCTGTGAAAGTGCTGCACTCAATATGCCAGCACATTTGGAAAACTCAGCAGTGGCCACAGGACTGGAAAGGTCAGTTTTCATTCCAATTCCAAAGAAAGGCAATGCCAAAGAATGCTCAAACTACCGCACAATTGCACTCATCTCACACGCTAGTAAAGTAATGCTCAAAATTCTCCAAGCCAGGCTTCAGCAATACGTGAACCGTGAACTCCCTGATGTTCAAGCTGGTTTTAGAACAGGCAGAGGAACCAGAGATCAAATTGCCAACATCCGCTGGATCATGGAAAAAGCAAGAGAGTTCCAGAAAAACATCTATTTCTGCTTTATTGACTATGCCAAAGCCTTTGACTGTGTGGATCACAATAAACTGTGGAAAATTCTGAAAGAGATGGGAATACCAGACCACCTAACCTGCCTCTTGAGAAATCTGTATGCAGGTCAGGAAGCAACAGTTAGAACTGCACATGGAACAACAGACTGGTTCCAAATAGGAAAAGGAGTACGTCAAGGCTGTNTGCCAAAGCCTTTGACACTGTGGATCACAATCAACTGTGGAAAATTCTGAAAGACATGGGAATACCAGACCATCTGACCTGCCTCTTGAGAAGCCTATATGTAGGTCAGGAAGCAGCAGTTAGAACTGGACATGGAAAAACAGACTGGTTCCAAATAGGAAAAGGAGTACGTCAAGGCTGTATATTGTCACCTTCCCTATTTAACTTCTATGCAGAGTACATCATGAGAATTGCTGGGCTGGAAGAAGCACAAGCTGGAATCAGGATTGCTGGGAGAAATATCAATCACCTCAGGTATGCAGATGACACCACCCTTATGGCAGAAAGTGAAGAGGAAGCCTCTTGATAAAAGTGAAAGAGGAGAGTGAAAAAGTTGGCTTAAAGCTTAACATTCAGAAAACTAAGATCATGGCATCTGGTCCTATCACTTCATGGGAAATAGATGGGGAAACAGTGGAAACTGTGTCAGACTTTATTTTTGGGGCTCCAAAATCACTGCAGATGGTGATTGCAGCCATGAAATTAAAAGATGCTTACTCCTTGGAAGGAAAGTTATGACCAACCTAGATAGCATATTGAAAAGCAGAGACATTACTTTGCCAACAAAGGTCCATCTAGTCAAGGCTATAGTTTTTCCTGTGGTCATGTATGGATGTGAGAGTTGGACTGTGAAGAAAGCTGAATGCCGAAAACTAGATGCTTTTGAACTGTGGTGTTGCAGAAGACTATTGAGAGTTCCTTGGACTGCAAGGACATTCAACCAGTCCAATCTAAAGGAGATTAGCCCTGGGTTTTCTTTAGAAGGACTGATGCTAAAGCTGAAACTCCAGTACTTTGGCCACCTGATGTGAAGAGTTGACTCACTGGAAAAGATTCTGATGCTGGGAGGGATTGGGGGCAGGAGGAGAAGGGGACGACAGAGTATGAGATGGCTGGATGGCATCACCAACTTGATGGACGTGAGTCTGAGTGAACTCCAGGAGTTGGTGATCTACAGGGATCACCGTGCTGTGATTCATGGGGTCGCAAAGAGTCGGACACGACTGAGTGACTAAACTGAACTGAAGAAGACAATATATTTATAAGAACTACTCATTCCATTTTCTTAGTAAATTAAGAAGACATGGAAATGTTGTAACTTTCATGGCATATAGAGGAGCCAAAACAGGTGGAGGAAGTCTGGATAAAAGTTGGAAGTGGCATGACATGGGATGAGGTGCCCAGATAATTTAAATATCTGAAACAGGCCTGTTCTGAGAACGGAATGGGTGCTGCTGGTAACTACACAGGACAGACAGATACAGAGACCATCCTGGTTAAAATGGCATGTGTGGTTGCCCAGGCTGGAGCCAGACAGACTCAAATCCCAACTCCATCTGTGACAAGTTCCCAGCTTCTCTGAGTCCTGGTGTCTTTATTCCTGTAACTGATCACCAAGCAATGTCAGAATTCACATTCAAAACACATAGCATGCCTTGAATGCTCACCAGTGTTTTTATTTTTTAAACCAGATCGTCATTTTTCTATTGGGAGATTCTGGATGTGTTTGTCCACTTTACTAGTGGGGCTTGGGGCAGCTGGAATATGTCATATGAGAGTCTCCAGTATCCACTGTTGGGGGCATGAGGTGCATCCATGGTAGGAGATTCACTTTCCTTATCCTTGGGTTTTTCTATCTGTTTTGTGACACTCTTATGTTTTGAAAAATATAATTTAACTCACAGATCAATCAGACCTATAAAATACTAAGAAAGCCCACTCCTCTATTATATTTTAAATAATAAGACCCATCAGACATTGTTGAGATGGTGGGGCAAAAGAAACAAAACATTAATTAGAAAATAGTGTTCCTTGCTTTGATTGTACATTTCCTCCCAAATGAAAGGAACTGATTTCAAGCAGTCTAAATGAAGACTGCATTTCCCAAAGCTCATTGATAAGACAATGCAAAGAAAAATCGGGTGAAAAATATTTCAAAGGAATCATGGTCGTAATAAACTCTATTTATTTATGGCCTTTACTCCATGTGCCAGGCATTTTCCTAAATATAAAAACAAATAGGCAATATTTCTTTCATTAGGAGTTGTTATCTTCATTGAGTCATTTTGCAAATAAATTTTAAATAGGTCACAGGCACTTTCAGATTTGTGAAATGAATAGCTGTTGAATGAGAAATCATCACTCATCACAATTATTGACAGTGCTGGGATGTACAGAGGTGTGAGACTTAGTGTCTGTTCTTAAGGGGCTTATAATTCAAGCAAGATAACAACTTTGTCCATTAAAAAAAAGAAAGGAAAAAACAAACAAACCCAGAATGAGTAAAATTGCATAGGCTAAGTGTTCATCATGTGAGTTTGGAGAACAGAACAATTATTGAGCATTGGGCCAGTGTGGGTGCTATGTGGAAGGAGTAGGAGGTGACAGGAGCCAGGAGGGATCCGTGGTGAGAAGAGTGGGAGGTCTTGGCAATGGGTCTGGCACTCACAGAGTCAGGAAGGCGGCTGCAGGGCCCGGGGAGTGGGGGGTGGAGGGCAGTTAGGGCAGTGGAGGGAGGAGGGAGATGGGTGAAGAGTAGGCAGGTTATGAAAGTCAAAAAAGAACCTTGCCAATGAGGGCAAATGCGAACAGAGCATTCTTTCAGGAAGCTTTGCTTGCCTGTCATTTGCAAAGCAGACAGAATCAGGGAGAAAACAGAATTACAGAAGACCAGAGCAGGGAGGCGGGGAAGGCAATGGCACCCCACCCCAGTACTCTTGCCTGGAAAATCCAATGGACGGAGAAGCCTGGTGGGCTGCAGTCCATGGGGTCGCTAACAGTCGGACAGACTGAGCGACTTCACTTTCACTTTTCTCTTTCATGCATTGGAGAAGGAAATGGCAACCCACTCCAGTATTCTTGCCTGGAGAATCCCAGGGATGGGGGAGCCTGGTGGGCTGCCGTCTATGGGGTCACACAGAGTCGGACACGAAGATGTGTATAAGAGACAGCTAGCACTTTAGATGGTTTCTTTGGCCACACACTGCATCAGAAAAAGGTAGTGTGTCTAGCACATCTAAGCTTTTGTGGAGAGGTTTGAGCTATCACGGATTCAAAGTTCTGACATAAGGAGGAATTCAAAACAGAACACTGGTGATTAAGTACCAAATAACCATGAAATCGTAACATTTCAGAAGCTCTGATACAACTACAGCAGGGCTCAGTGTTCGGGTTAGGGGGGAGAAAAAAGCCTTCCTCAACCCTCTTAGGGTCCTTGGCAGGGTTGAAAATTAAATTGACAAAAGACTGATTAACAGAAGAACACACAAATTTATTTAATAAGCTTTACGGGACAGGGAAACCTTCATAAGGAAGTAGAGATCTGAAAAAATACTTAGGCCTGTGTCTTCTTATGCTAAGTCTGATGAAGAGGGGATGGTTGTGAAGAACGTGATAGGTTCAAGTTCACCCCAAACCGTCAGAGAAAAAGAACATTCACAGCTTTAGCTGCTAATATGACTAAATAAATAATGAAAATAAATTAAGCAATTTCAAGAAGTTACAAAAAATGAAAAAGCAGAAGGAAGGAAGGAATAAAGATAAAAGCCAAAATAACGGAATTGGAAAAAATAGCTAATAACAATAAACTTGGGAGGGTTACTTTAAAAAGAAATATGCAAAACAGTATCTGAGCAATTAGATAACCTAAAACCTGAAAAGAAAAAATGAAAAAGCACAAATTGAGTAATAAATGAGAACAGGGGAACAACCAGAGATACAGCAGGAAAGTAAAGTATGTTAAGGGATTACCTCGTCCAATCAACTGGAAAACACTGACGATTATCCAGGAAAACAGAAATACTAAACTGGCTCCCGACCCCCGACGACAGGGAAAAATCTAATCAGTTGAATAGACATCAAAACTGTTAGTCAAGAACTAATCCCCGCGAAAAAGTACAAGACCAAGTAAGTCACGAATGTGAACACTACTAAACTACAAGGAACACACAATTTCAGTGAAAGTTGAACTGTTCCATGGAAAACAGTGAACGCTTCCAAATTCTTTTCAAGAAGTCAGCAGAACATTAGAATGAAAATCTAATCAAGGGAGCATCAAAAGAGGGGAAGAAAAAAATTAGAAAATCAGACTTATGAATATTCATATAATGTTCTCATGAATATTAAAGTACAAATCCTAATACTAGCCATACATTTTTTTAAGTGACCAAGTGGGCTTTACACCAAAATTCAAAATTAGGATATCTATTAATAAAGTTCATTATGCATGCTAAGTCACTTCAGTCGTGTCAGCCCCCCAAGTTCCTCTGTCCATGGGATTCTCCAGGCAAGAATTCTAGAGTGAGTTGCCATGCCCTCCTCCTGTCTCTTATACACATCTAGATGTGTATAAGAGACAGCCTATATGCAGGTCAGGAAGCAACAGTTAGAACTGGACATGGAACAACAACTGGTTCCAAATAGGGAAAGGAGTATGTCAAGGCTGTATATTGTCACCCTGCTTATTTAACTTATATGCAGAGTACATCATGAGAAACACTGGGCTGGATGAAGCCCAAGCTGGAATCAAGATTGCTGGGAGAAATATCAATAACCTCAGATATGCAGATGATACCATTCTTATGGCCGACAGTGCTGCTGCTGCTAAGTTGCTTCAGTCATGTCCAACTCTGTGTGACCCCAGAGATGGCAGCCCACCAGGCTCCTCTGTCCCTGGGATTCTCCAGGCAAGAACACTGGAGTGGGTTGCCATTTCCTTCTCCAATTCATGAAAGTGAAAAGTAAAAGTGAAGTTGCTCAGTCGTGTTGACCCCATGGACTGCAGCCTACCAGGCTCCTCCATCCATGGGATTTTCCAGGCGAGAGTGCTGGAGTGGGGTGCCATTGCCTTCTCCGATGGCTGAAAGTGAAGAGGAACTAAAAAGCCTGTTGTTGAAAAAGTGAAATAGGAGAGTGAAAATGTTGCCTTAAAGCTCAACATTCAGATAACAAAGATCATGGCATCTGGTCCCAGCACTTCATGGGAAATAGATGGGGAAACAGTGTCAGACTTTATTCTTTGGGGCTCCAAAATCACTGCAGATGGTGATTGCATCCATGAAATCAAAAAACGCTTACTCCTTGGAAGGACAGTTATTATCAATCTAGATAGCATATTAAAAAGCAGAGACATTACTTTGCCAACAAAGGTCCATCTAGTCAAGACTATGGTTTTTTCAGTGGTCATGTATGGATGTGAGAGCTGGACTGTGAAGAAAGCTGAGCGCTGAAGAATTGATACTTTTGAACTGAGATGTCTGTGGGTTTGATGTGACTTTGGGTAGCCTGTAATTGAAGTTCAGGGCTATGTTCCTGTATTTCTGGAGAATTTGTGTGATATGTCTTGCTCTGGAGCTTTTTGGCTCTTGGGTGGTGCTTGGTTTCAGTGTAAGTATGGAGGCTTTTGGATGAGCTCTTATCGGTTAATGTACCCTGGAGTCAGGAGTTCTCTAGTGTTCTCAGGTTTTGAACTTAAGCCTCTTGCCTCTGGATTTCAGTCTTATTCTTCCAGTAGCCTCAAGACTTCTATACAGCACCGATAATAAAACATCTAGTTTAATGATGAAAAGTTTCTCCACAGTGAGAGATACCTGTAGAGGTTCACAGAGTTACATGAAGAAGAGAAGAGGAGGGAGATAGAGGTGACCAGGAGGAGAAAGGGGGGAATCAAAAGGGGAGAGAGCAATCTAACCAGTAATCAATTCCTTATGTGCTCTCCACAGTCCCACAGGACCCACAGTCTCCACAGGACCGCTCAGAGATGTTCACAGAGTTACACAGAGAAGAGAAGAGGGAGGAAGGAGACAGAGGTGACCAGCAGAAGAAAAGGGGGGAATCAAAAGGAGGGAGACAGATCCAGCCAGCGATCAGTTCTCTAAGTGTTCTTCACAGCCTGGAACACACAAAGAGATTCACTGAGTTGGGTATAGAAGAGAAGGGTGAGGGAGGAGATAGAGGCAACCTGGTGGAGAAAAAGGAGTGTCAAAAGGGGGAAAGAGCAATCAATCAGTAATCACACTCCCAAGTAAAAATGGGTACAGAAGATTGGGTTCTTAAAGGTACAAAATTGATAACAGATACCAAAAAGCAAAGATTAAAAATCTAAAGTAGAGGTTAGACTCTCAAAAATACAATATTAAAAAAAAACAAAACAAAGTCACAAACGTTATAAAAAAAATATATATATGATGTTTGCTTTAAAAATAAGGTCTTTTTTTGAAAAGTAATAGTAGATTATAAAAATGAAAATTAAAGGAGTAATAGAGGACTTAAATTTTTTAAATTTAATTTAAAAAATGATAATACTAAAAATATATCTAGGAATTTCTCTGGAGCTGTTGTGGACAGTGTGGGGTCAGTTCAGTTTCAGATAGTTCCTTGATCTGGCTTATCCTTTTTTTTTTTTTTAGAGCTTCCATTTTACTTTACAGTACTTTATTGGTTTAAAGGTCCATAGGCCCCTTCCAATGTAGTTGGTGCTAACTGTAGGGTTTTAATCTATTGCACCTGTCACTTCCAAAGCAGTTCCCTCTTTTTATTTTAGCTTGTTCTGTTTGCTGGTCTCTTCAGTGTTTAATTTCTGCCCTTACATAAGGGGGCAAAGGTGGTCACTTATTTAGGTTCACTTGTTCAGTTGTGCTGTGGGGAGGGAGAAACACTGCAAACAAGTATCACTGGCGTGTGTGGGGAGTGCTCGTAGTGCTTCAGCCACACTGGGTTTGCCCCTGCTCAGGGTGTGTGTGGTTTCCTGGTCTACACTGCTCAGGGTCCAGGTTGCTCTGCCAGCAACTGTCTGAGGTGGGCCCTGGGTTGCATGCACTTTCCAGGTCTAAGCCGCTCAGGTTCAGGTTCTTGAGTACTCCACCAAGGCACGAACTCAGCTGGGCCTACGTTTTGTGCCCTTCCCAGGTCCGAGCAGCTCAGGTGACCAGGTGCTTGGCGATCACAGTCACCCCCAGGTGGGCGGTTCATCTTACTGCCTCCCCTGTCCCAGCCGCTCAGCTCGGTTTTCTGGGTGTACAAGGGGAGAACCTTCTCAGGTGTCCCGTGTGTCTCTTCTGGGAAGCTGATCTCTGGCTGTCACCCTCCCAGTGGATGTCAACCGTCCAGAATCCCAAGAACTCGTGGTTAGCAATGGAGCCTGTTTTCAGTTTGGTAGAGGATGCCTCTCTGGAGCTGCAATTGTCCCTTTCCGTCTCTGGCTGACCCCCGCCTGCTTGTCTCCAGCGGCGGATGGGCCAGTCCACAGCCTGCTAGCTCTCCTCTGGTATTTGCTCAGTACTTTGTTCTATGAGTGGGCCTGGAAGTGCCTTAGGTTAGGGCTTTTTGCAGGATAGTTCTGTCTCTCTCTCTCTCTCTCTCTCTTTTTTTCTCTCTCTCTGGCTATCCCACAGTTTGGGTTGCTATCTCAGGGTAGTTCTCTCAGATTGCCCTCAGGGCATTAAAACCCAGGACCCTAAGCAATGCAGCCCGTGCCTCCCTGTTCAGCCCCCACTTGCTGGTGGTGGCTGTGAGCGCTGGGAGTTGCCCTTAGGCATGTAATCTGTGGGGTTTAATTAATTAATTAATTAATTATTTTCCCCTCCCGGTTATGTTGCCCTCTGAGATTCAAAGATTCCCCACAGATCCGCCGGTGAGAGTGTTTCCTGGTGTTTGCAAACTTCTCTTTTAAGACTCCCCTCCCAGGATGGATCTCCGTCCCTACCTCTTTTGTCTCTCATTTTATCTTTTATATTTTGTCCTACCTCCTTTCAAAGACAATTAGCTGCCTTTCTGGGTGCCTGATGTCCTCTGCCAGCATTCAGAAGTTGTTTTGTGGAATTTGCTCAGCGCTCACATTCAAATGTTCTTTCGATGAATTTGTGAGGGAGAAAGTGATCTCCTTTTCCTATCCCTCCACCATCTTAGGACTGCCTCCCTCCAGAAAGAGATATTAAGGAACAATCCCATTCACCATTGCAACAAAAAGAATAAAATATTTAGGAACAAATTTGCCTAAAGAAACAAAATACCTGTATAAAGAAAAGTATAAAACACTGATGAAATAAATCAAAGATGACACAAATAGATGGAGAAATATACCACGTTCTCAGATTGCAAGAATCAATATTGTGAAAATGAGTATACAACCCAAAGTAATTTATAGATTCAATGCAATCCCAATCAAATTACCAATGGTATTTTTCACAGAACTAGAACAAATAATTTCACAATATGTATGCAAACACAAAAGACCCTGAATAGCCAAAGCAATCTTGAGAAAGAACGGCACTGGAGGAATCAACCTTCCAGACTTCAGTCTATACTACAAAGCTACAGACATCAAGACAGTATGGTATTGGCCCAAAGACAGACATACAGGTCAATGGAGCAAAATAGAAAATTCAGAGATTAATCCAGCACTTATGGACACCTTATCTTCAACAAGGGAGGCAAAAATATACAATGAAGAAAAGACAGTCTCTTCAACAAGTGGTGCTGGGAAAACAGGTCAACTACATGTAAAAGAATAAAACTAAATCACTTTCTAACACCATACCCAAAAATAAACTCAAAATGGATGAAGGATCTAAATGTAAGACCAAAACCTATACAGTTATTGGAGGAAAACTTAGGCAGAACACTCTCTGACATAAAGCACAGCAAGATCCTCCATGACCCACCTCCCAGAGTAATGAAAATAAAAACAAAGGTAAACAAATAGGGTGTGATTAAACTCAAAAGCTATTGCACAATGAAGGAAACTATAAGCAAGGTGAAAAGACAGTCCTCAGAATAGGAGAAAATTATATCAAACAAAACAACTGACAAAGAATTAATCTCCAAAATATACAAGCAGCTCATGCAGTTCAATACCAAAAAAATGAACAACCTAATAAAAATGGGGCCAGAAGTCCTAAACAGAAATTTCTCCAAAGAAGACATACAGATGGTTAATAAACACATGAAAAGATGCTCAATGTCACTCATTATAGGAAAAATGAAAATCAAAACCACAATGAGGTATCATCTCATGCCAGTCAGGATGACCATCATCAAAAAATCTACAATCAGTAAGTGCTGGAGAGAGTGTGGAGAAAAGGGAATCCTCTTACACTGTTGGTAGGAATGCAAACTGGTACAGCCATTGTGGAGAACAGTGTGAAGATACCTTAAACAAATGGAAATAGAGCTGCCATATGACCCAGCAGTCCCTATGCTGGGCATACACCCCGAGGAGACCAGAATTGAAAGAGACACATGTACCCCAATGTCCATTGCAGCACTGTTTACAATAGGTAGGACAAGTGTAGCTCAGCTGATAAAGAATTTGCCTGCAGTGCAGGAGACTCTGGTCCTTTTCTTTGGTTGGGAAAATCCCCTGGAGAAGGATGGGCTACCCTCTTCAGTATTCTTGGGTTTCCCTGGTGGCTCAGCTGGTAAAGAATCTGCCTGCAGTGCAAGAGACCTGTTCAATCCCTGGGTTGGGAAAATCCCTTGGAGAAGGCAAAGGCTACCCACTCCAGTATTCTGACCTGGAGAATTCCATGGATTGTATAGTCCATGGACTCACAAAGAATCAGACACTATTGAGTGACTTTCACTTTCAGGACATGGAAGCAACCTAGATGTCCATTGGCAGATAAATGGATAAGGGAATTGTGGTACATACACACAATGAAATATTACTCAGCTATAAAAAGAAATTCATTTGAGTCAGTTCTAATGAGGTGGATGAACCTGTAACCTATTATACTGGGTGAAATAAATCAGAAATAGAAAGACAAATACTGTATATTTATGCACACATATATATATATATATATATAATTTAGAAAGATGGTACCAACAATCCTACATGCAGGCCATCAAAGGAGACATAGATGTAAAAAACAAGCTTTTGGGCTCAGTAGGAGAAGGCGAGGGTGGGATGTTTTGAGAGAATAGCATTGAAACATGTATATTACCATATGTAAAATAGATGACCAGTGTAAGTTCGATGCATGAAACAGGGCACGCAAAGGGACAACCCAGAGGGATAGGGTGGAAAGGGCGTTGGGAAGGAAGTTCAGAACTGGAGAACACATGTATACCTGTGGCTGATTCAAGTTGATACAGGGCAAAAACCTTCACAGTATTGTAAAATAGTTATTCTCCAGTTACAATAAATTAATTTAAAAATCATTTTAAAAATAATATATTGGCTCTTTTGGGTCTTACCTTTGCATATAAACTTTACAATTGGTTTGCTTATATTCACAGAATAACTTGGTGGGATTTTGATATGGTTGTGTTGAATCTATCAACACAAGTTGGGAACAAATGACATTTTTTTTACTTTACATTTATTTTACTNCATGCGTGCTAAGTAACAGTCATACCCAACTCTTTGCACCACTGTAGTCTGTCAGGTTCTTCTCTTCATGGGATTCTCCAGGCTCGTGCACTGGCAGACGGATTCACTACCACTAGCGCCGCCTGGGAAGCACCCCCAACCCCAGATCAACAAACGCACATAAAAGCATGTGTTTTAGAGAATCCACAGGCATCTCTGTCACCTGGGATTGATGATCAGCATTGACACAGGGTGACCCACTCTCGTGACACAGTTTAAAACTCAGGAAAAGCCTCTCTGCATCTCTTGCACTTTGTCCCCTGAAGAGTGTCTGAAGTCATGTGAAGGTCTGTGAACTGTGCCACTATCTACACAAGAGAAAGACAGTGCCCTGGAGTATGAGGAGGACTTGACTGGCAGAAGCACTTAGGTACAAGATAAATTAACTTGTCAAAGCCTACTTCTCCCATAGTAGATTTCTGCATAATCAAGTACACTCTCTCACTAGCACCAAGCATCTGTCTTCTTCCTTCTCTTTGTGTTCCGGCTTGTTTCCACAGGTACTTGAAATTTGTACATACAATATTCACTACAGTCGCATGGAGTAGAAAAGAAATATTGTGCACCAATTCCTGTCACCTTAAAAATTGAATCTGTTGGTCTAAATGTAATGTCTGGGAAGAATGATACCTATTCTTTGTTTTTAAAATTTTTTAAGTTAAAAAAGGTTTTATTTATGTATGTGGAACTTCCCCAACCAGGGATCAAACCATGCCCCGTGTGTTGGAAGCACTGAGTCTTAACCACTGGACCACCAGTGAAGTCTGATAACTATTCTTTATTTTGGTAACTAGATTGCCTCTGAACGATAGAATTGCAAATAGTTTTACTTTTATCAAAATATTTAAAAAGATGTAATTGAAAATTTCAAAATATAACACTAAAATTCATTTAAATAATTTAAAAATTCTTCAAGGGTAATGTCTAAGAGATAATGGTGGCAATGGGGTTGGTAAATAGAAAGTTTTACTGTACAGAACATTGGCCAGAAATCCAAAAATACTGTGTGTTCGTCATATACAGCATGCCTTTGAATTTTTTATTGGGAGATATGATGTCAACTGTCTTAACAGCAGTTCAAAGATTATATACTATATTTTCTGATTCCTCCCAAAGATGAAGTAGTTTGATGAAACAAAGCAATGATCTTAAGGTTATTCTTGGACATGTGTGATGGGAAAGTTCTCTGGATCATTTAAAGCAATTAGATTGCATAAGACACAAGATGCACTATAAGAATGAACTGAAACAACAGGAGAATCTTAAAATAGGAATCTTAGCTTTGATAGAAAACTAATTTTGAATTCATGCTATCCAGTTATTTGATCTTACTTTTGCTTATTATTAATATTACCAAAATTTAACAAAAAATTTCAAAACTATCTAAGTTTGCCTATTTCACTTATAAAAGAACTAAAAAATATTTCTTAAAATGTCAAAGTCAGTGAATTTTCTAAATCAAAATAAACTGCAAGAAATTTGTTGATAATATTTCAATAAAATATAACAACATTATAGCAAAGAATCGAAAACATTTACCTAGCAAACAGGTCATTCATGTATAAATAATTACTAATTATTTCTAATTTTAATGAAGACCATGTTTCTGGCAGATCAGAATATAGTCTTAATTGAGGACAGATTTGAATAAGTTAATTAATGCCCTGCCAAATTTAGTTTCCTTTATAATAACACAATATTGGAAAATTTGAAGAATCTAAGAAATATTGTATATATCTAGATGTTCTCCTAAAAGACATTTCTTTAACATATTCACTTAAAAATTCATTATAAAAGCTATCATATTAAAATAGTTTATAATATCTTCTGCAATAATGCTACTTTGTCACATGTGACTTCATTACAGTTTTTAATATATGTAAAATTTGCATGTGAAGTTCATTCCCTAATTTATAATAATTTAATGACTCATTTGAAAAGACCCTGATTCTGGGAAAGATTGAAGCCAGGAGAAAAAGGGGACAACAGAGGATGAGATGGTTGGATGGCATCACCAACTCAATGAACATGAGTTTGAGTAAACTCCAGGAGTTGGCGATGGACAGGGAGGCCTGGCATGCTGCAGTCCATGGGGTCTAAAGAGTCAGACACAACTGAGCAACTGAACTGAATGTTTTAATAATTTATTGACAATTCCAGTTACTCCTGCCTTAGCAGAGTGGTTTCTCCAATTGAAATGAACAATAAACAAAGTATAATGACTTAAATATTGACTAATTTGTCATTACTGTCAATAGAGCATATATGAAAAATCTTAATTATACAATACAATCATTGACTTTGCTAAAATAAAGATAATACAAATTAATTTTCTACAGTAGATATATAAATAGTTATGGATGTAGTACTCATCCAAGTATCACCAACTCATCAAGAGGACACTTAGACAAGCATAATTATGATTATTCAGTCATCTGTGATAACTTGCTCTGTCATATAAAAAGAAAGTTCTACATGTATATTCTCATTTTTCATTATGAATATTTATTTGTCAAGGTAAGAAGATAGAAATATTCTATTTAACAGTTTTTATCTATATTTGTAATTTCTAAACATTTAGATACAGGCCCTATAGGCCTCCATTTGTTCTCTTGCCTTGGGCCACACAAAAGTTAAGAGTGGGTTGATGCCTCAAGAGAGATGGGTATTGACATTGGGCCCACCCTCCCCTGGGGAACAGTCCTAGAGAATGCAACCACAGAGGCCCTTAGGTGTAGCTGGGCAAACAAGGTAGGATTTCACACACCTTTCTAATCTCATATTCAGCAGGGGACCCACATTCTTACTGATGTTCAGCAATCTTCAACAAGAGAATAAACCTCTATAGTAACATTTAAAACCACAAATGCATGATTAAGGTGATACCTTCATGTGAATAACTTAGTTGGTATAGTCTTCTAGTTCAGTCATTCTTTGGCTGGATTGTTCATTAATGAAGAGTACACTGTTATTGAGATTCCCTGGTGGCTCAGATGATAAAGCGTCTGCCTGCAATGCGGGAAACCAGGGTTCAATCCCTGGGTTGGGAAGATCCCCTGGAGAAGGAAATGGCAACCCACTCCAGTACTCATGCCTGGAAAATTTCATGGATGGAGAAGCCTGGTGGGCTACAGTCCATGGGGTGGCAAAGAGTCAGGCACAACTGAGTGACTTCACTTCATACTGTTATTGGCTTCCCAGATGGCTCAGTGGGTGAAGAATCTGCCTGCAACGCAGGAGGCATGGGTTTGACTCCTGGGTTGGGAAGATCCCCTGGAGAAGGAAAAGGCAACCCACTCCAATATTCTGACCTGGAAAATCTCATGGACAGAGGAGCCTGACAGGCTACCGTCCACGTGGTCATAGCGTCAGACACGACTGAGCAACTATTATACACATTATCATTTCACTATGGGGCAATCCTCATCCAATTTGTTGTTCTTTGTTCAATCACTAAGTAATGCCTGACTCTTTGAGGCCCCACGAACCAGCACACCAAGCTACCCTGTCCTTTACTACTCTTGGTTTGGTTTAGAGAGGAGAGGGAAGACATGTTGAGGAGTAGAGAGAAATCTTAAAATCTAGGATTTTCCTGAGGAATTAGATTTCATCTTCATGTGGTGACCCAGTGGATGATTGTTCAGGCTGTGCTCAAAGATGATCAGTTGGAGGGCAGTGGGTGCTGAAATCCAGCTCTTGTTCTACTCACCAAGCCAGATGCCCAGACGTCAGGCTGAGTCAGCCAACGGCAGTGCCTTTCTCATTCTCACAAAGGTGCTCTATGGGGCAGCTGGGCCCGACATGCATGACTGCAGAGGACAGAATTAGGCCCAAATAGATACTGAAGCGTAGGGAAAAGGTGGTTTATAAACTTGATCTTGTTAATTCTTATAACAACCCTAAAAAGCAGGTATTATTACAACTTTCACTTTACAAAAAAAGAAAACTGAGGTTGAGAAGGTAAGCACCTTGCCCAGCATTTGAAAATGACAAAACGTAGGATGCAAAGCTAGACTTTTCTCATTAAAAAAACATATTCGTTCTGCTCTACATTATGATACTCTAACAATTTGAGCAATTCTATGATGAAATGTGCTTTCTGAAGCTAGCAATTTCCATATTTCTTTAAGTGTCTAAGAACAAATTGAATGCCAGCTCATCAGATGGGTCATAAATGGGACTCACGTATCCATGAGTAGTTGAATTAGGTGATGCCAACATAGTCCAGGTTCAGTCAGGGAAACAAAACCCAAGCTATGTGTTTCAAGTATGAAGGGTTTTGACGTAGGGAACTAGAGGCATAACCAACTGATAGAAGAGTTAGGGAACCAAGATTTGGGAAGCTAACAGCAGCTGTCTCAGGCTGCCACAGTAAAGCAGATGGTTCACTGGAGTGCAAATTTTCAGACCCTCTGGAAATCTCTTTTTTCTCAGTTTATAGCACTAACTGAGGTAATTCTTTAGAATCTAACCTGGTAGTTCTTTAGAATCTCACATCTACTCGTGTTGCTAACTGTAAGTTGCGGCCTCTCCTTTTTACCCTTTCAATTCTCACACGGGTGTCTCTTACTGGAAGAGATGCTGACTCTAAGCAGGACTGGAGGAAAGGGAATTGTGAGAAACATTGTTCCTGGCTAGAAGAGTGGTCACGAGGCAAAATCTCTAAGCCCCATCCTGCCATAATGATGTAAGATTTATTTTTTTTTTTTTTGCTACTTACTAGTTATCAGAGTTCCTTTTATTTTATAGTGAGTTGGGAGTTAAAACAGTAGGAAGTCATCAGGCCCCTTCAAAACCCCTTGTCACTGTGGGAAAATACAGTATAGAAAGAAATGTGCATGTAGAAGGAATTCCCTGGTGGTCCAGTGGTTAGGACTCTGCACTTTCACTGCCAAGGGCTGGGTTCAGTTCCCGACTAGGATCCTATAAGCCACGTGGCCAAAAAAAAAAAAAGCATTAAAAAGAACTTTATCTGTAGAAGATACAGGTGAAGTTTCACATGTCATCATTTTTCCTAAGACAGAGCAACTTCAGTTGGGCTGGGCCAAAGAAAACCAGGTATCTGCAGCAGTAGGCCTGCTCCCCAGTCTTTAGGCATAATTTAGTGTTCACGTGAAGGGCTGTGTTCCAGGGGAGCTATTGATTTTGTTTGTTTGTTTTGGCTCCTACCTGAGTAAAGATAAAGGTTTTAGTCCACGACACAGCATTGTAACAATGGCAAGACCTATGAATTTTTCCAATAGGTAATTCCAGGCTGAAGACAATGTACTCGAAAAACAGCCTAGTGTGCTGCAATATTAAAACAGTAGGCCACTAAGGCTATAATACACCGGCTACTGATAATGAGATTACAGACTCCTGCCTCCCGGTAGCTTCCCTTCTGTATCCCTGCACTCAATTTTGTTCCTGGGGAACACCCACTGTTGAAGTAAGGGAAGGACTTTGGTTGATGTAGGCACGTCTTTTGTTACATTTGTTGTGAGAATTCTTGTAGTTTTATAAGTATCAGTCAAGCCACATAGTCTTCTCTCACCCTAGGATATGAATCCTTGGAACAACTTGCTTAAAGTTAGAAAATCATGTCTCTGTTTATATATCTGAGTCTAATCATGGCCTTTCTACATATGGTTTTTTTATTGTATTGAAAGAGATATTCTTTTCTGCCAGGTCTTAGGGGAACAGTAGTCAAATTCATTAATTAGTAAACATATGGCTAACATTTGAAATATTTTGTCTGAATTTGGGGACTAAATTTTAAGAGGTACATTGATAAATGAGAATATATTCATAGGGGATCAGGATTAATATTAGCATAAAATACAATTAAAAATAATTTATTGAGTACTATGCTAAGCATGTCACTAGTGTTATTGCTTTTAATCCTCATAGTCATTGACTTTTGTTACACTTTTGTCAATGAGTGACTGAGGTCACATAACAAACCCTGATGCCTGAAGCCAAGCTGTTATCCACTCACTGTACAGTGAGGACCCTAGAAAACATCTCATATGCAAAGCTATAGAGGAGCAGACAGCATCTGCACTGACAATGGAAATAATTGATACCAATGGAGACAAGTTACTGGATGGAGATTTTATCTCAATAAAATAAGATGCTCCTATCTTTAGAACTGAGCTTTCAAACCAAAGCAGAGATACTCATTTTTTTAGGAATGGATAAAAGATTTCAACTCTAATCTATGATGTGAGCAAAATAGAATAAATGACCAAATTGCTGTTTTCATTCCTACTAATACTATTAGAAAAACAAAAGACTATATTAAAAACTTAAAAATAATAATTAAGTAAAAGTTTCCAAATTCCTACACTTTTTCATTGACTCCAAAGTGAATGCCAGATTTAGGTCCATCTTCTCAAAATGTGTCCACTATCTTTTTAAATGTTACTTGGTCTTTAGAACTATGTTAAGTAAGTTAATGTATGTGGAAAGGCTTTGTAATGGTTGCATACCACATGGATATGAAGGATCAGAGAACAGAAAGAAATGTTTCAAGTCCTCTTGATATTTTTCTTCTGTATAATGATACATATCAGTCTTTAAAGCTTCTGAATCAACCAAACATCGCTCTGGTAAATGTAGTTATATAAATATAGCCAAGGCATGTATATTTTCATTGGTTAAACTAAAGTGTACCTAGTAGTAAATGGCTGTGTGTCTTTGTTATGTACTAGGTAAACAGAAATGATTAATATATGGTTCTACTCTTTATGCTGCTGCTAAGTCACTTCAGTCGTGTCCGACTGTGTGACCCCATAGACGGCAGCCCACCAGGCTCCCCCGTCCCTGGGATTCTCCACTGGAACACTGGAGTGGGTTGCCATTTCCTTCTCCAATGCATGAAAGTGAAAAGTGAAAGTGAAGTCGCTCAGTCGTGTCCGACTCTTAGCGACCCCATGGACTGCAGCCCACCAGGCTCCTCTGTCCGTGGGATTTTCCAGGCAGGAGTACTGGAGTGGGGTGCCATTGCCTTCTCCTCTACTCTTTATAAGTGGCATAAAAACAAAGAATTACAACTTAGAAAAACTAATGCTAACTAATAGAGATAGGGTGTCAATAAAAATAAAATGAAATCAATAACATGTTTAAAGTTGTTAGGCTGGATTTACTAAGGACTTCTTTAAGGCTTACATAAGTATCAGTAGTTACACTTTGCTGACACTGAAGAGGTCAGTCTGGAATTTATCTGCTCTACAAATTAGCATATACCTCTACAAAATCATTTGTACATGAAGAAACAATTAGCATATATTAGAAACTGGTATTACCAAAGAGGAAAGGGGGGAGGGATACATTTAGAATTTTGGATTAACATATATACACTACTAGCGACCCCATGGACTGCAGCCCACCAGGCTCCTCTGTCCGTGGGATTTTCCAGGCAGGAGTACTGGAGTGGGGTGCCATTGCCTTCTCCTCTACTCTTTATAAGTGGCATAAAAACAAAGAATTACAACTTAGAAAAACTAATGCTAACTAATAGAGATAGGGTGTCAATAAAAATAAAATGAAATCAATAACATGTTTAAAGTTGTTAGGCTGGATTTACTAAGGACTTCTTTAAGGCTTACATAAGTATCAGTAGTTACACTTTGCTGACACTGAAGAGGTCAGTCTGGAATTTATCTGCTCTACAAATTAGCATATACCTCTACAAAATCATTTGTATATGAAGAAACAATTAGCATATATTAGAAACTGGTATTACCAAAGAGGAAAGGGGGGAGGGATACATTTAGAATTTTGGATTAACATATATACACTACTATATATAAAATAGATAATCAGCCAAGACTTACTGGGTAGCACAGGGAACTCTACTCAATATTCTCTAATAACCCATATGAGAAAAGAATCAGAAAAGAATGGATAAATGTATATGTACAACTGAATCTGGGAACACCAGACCACCTGACCTGCCTCTTGAGAAAACTATATGCAGGTCAGGAAGCAAAAGTTAGAACTGGACATGGAAAAACAGACTAGTTCCAAATAGGAAAAGGAGTACATCAGGGCTGTATATTGTCACCCTGCTTATTTAACTTATATCCAGAGTACATCATGAGAAACTCTGGGCTGGAAGAAGCACAAGCGGGAATCAAGATTGCTGGGAGAAATATGAATAACCTCAGATATGCAGATGACACCACCCTTATGGCAGAAAGTGAAGAGGAACTAAAAAGCCTCTTGATGAAAGTGAAAGAGGAGAGTGAAAAAGTTGGCTTAAAGCTCAACATTCAGAAAACGAAGATCATGGCATCTGGGCCCATCACTTCATGGGAAATAGATGGGGAAACAGTGGAAACAGTGTCAGACTTTATTTTGGGGGGCTCCAAAATCAGTGCAGATGGTGACTGCAGCCATGAAATTAAAAGATGCTTACTCCTTGGAAGAAAAGTTATGACCAACCTAGATAGCATATTGAAAAGCTGAGACATTACTTTTCCGACTAAGGTCCGTCTAGTCAAGGCTATGGTTTTTCCAGTGGTCATGTATAGATGTGAGAGTTGGACTGTGAAGAAAGCTGAGCGCTGAAGAATTGATGCTTTTGAACTGTGGTGTTGGAGAAGACTCCTGAGAGTCCCTGGGACTGCAAGGAGATCCAACCAGTTCATTCTGAAGGAGATCAGCCCTGGGATTTCTTTGGAAGGAACGATGCTAAAGCTGAAACTCCAGTACTTTGGTCACCTCATGTGAAGAGTTGACTCATTGGAAAAGACAATGATGCTGGGAGGGATTGGGGGCAGGAGAAGAAGGGGACGACAGAGGATGAGATGGCTGGATGGCATCACTGACTCGATAGATGTGAGTCTGAGTGAACTCCGGGAGTTGGTGATGGACAGGGAGGCCTGGCGTGCTGTGATTCATGGGGTCGCAAAGAGTCAGACACGACCGAGCGACTGAACTGACAACTGAATCATTCTGCTGTACACCTGAAACTAACGTAAAATTGTAAATCCACTATTTTTGTTGTTGTTCAGTTGCCCAGTCATGTCCAACTGTTTGTGACCCCATGGACTGCAGCATGCCAGGTCTCCCTGTCCCTCACCATCTCCCAGAGTTTGCCCAAGTTCATCCAGTTCATGTTCATTGCATCGGTAATGCCATCCAGCCATCTCAACTTCTGACACCCTCTTCCCCTTTTTGCCCTCAATCTTTCCCAGCATCAGAGACTTTTCCAATGAATCATCTGTTCACATCAGATGACCACAATACTGGAGCTTCAGCTTCATCATCAGTCCTTCCAGTGAATATGCAGGGTTATTCTTCCTTAAAATTGACTGACTTGATCTCGTTGCTGTCCAAGGGACTTCCAGGAGTCTTCTCCAGCACCACAGTTTAAAGGCATCAATTCTTTTGTGTTCTGCCTTCTTTACAGTCTAGCTCTCACAACTGTACGTGACCACTGGGAAGACCATAGCCTTCACTATTCGGACTTTTGTCGGCAGAGTAATGTCTCCGCTTTTCAGCACGTTGTCTAGGTTTGTCATTGCTTTCCTGCCAAGAAGCAATCGTCTTCTGATTTCATGGCTGCACTCACCGTCCACTGTGATTTTGGAGCCCAAGAAAAGGAAATCTGTCACTCCTTCCACCTTTCCCCCTTCTATTTGCCATGCAGTAATGGGGCCGGATGCCATGATCTTTGTTTTTTAACATTTAGTCTTAAGCCAACTCTTTCACTCTCCTCCTTCACCCTCATCAAGAGGCTTTTTAGTTCCTCTTCACTTTCTGCCATTAGAGTGGTAACATTCACCTCCTTCAGTAAGAAGTCTACTAGAATCAAATAAACAAAAACTGGCTTACCATAGACAAGTCCTAGACAATTTCTATACACGTTAATACATGTTGGTTTGTGTTAATTTGTTCATCAACATTTGAAACATGCTGGAATGCAACCTGAATGTGGTATAAATACTAGCAGACTAGCAGTCTTGTCTCCACTTTTAAACTACTTCCATAATCTTGAGCAGGTTTCTTAACTTTCTGGACTTCCATTTTTATGTATTAAAAAACAATAAAAGGAAGCTATTCTGTATGATCTAAGCGGCTTCCCTGGAGGCTCAGATGGTAAAGAATCTGCCTGCAGTGCAGGAGACCTGGGTTTGATCCCTGGGTCAGGAAGATCCCCTGGAGAAGGAAATGGTAACCCACTCCAGTATTCTTGCCTGGAGAGTCCCATGGACAGAGGAGCCTGGTGGGCTATAGCCCATGGGGTCGCAAAGAGTCAGACACGACTGAGCAAATAATAGTAATACAAGGCCTTTTCTAGTTCTACGGCTCTCTTTATTTTGCTAGCATATTTTCATATTTTATATGAGGTGGAACATCTGGATTTATATTTAATAATAAGAAAAAATCAACAAAGAATTGAGTGTGCATATGTTATTTTTGGGGAAGGCAATGGCACCCCACCCCAGTACTCATGCCTGGAAAATCCAATGGATGGAGTAGCCTGGTGGGCTGCAGTCCATTGGGTCACTAACAGTCGGACAGACTGAACGACTTCGCTTTCACTTTTCTCTTTCATGCATTGGAGAAGGAAATGGCAACCCACTCCAGTGTTCTTGCCTGGAGAATCCCAGGGACGGGGGAGCCTGGTGGGCTGCCGTCTATGGGGTCACACAGAGTCGGACACGACTGAAGTGACTTAGCAGCAGCAGCATGTTATTTTTATAATTGCTTATCTTTGAGCAAGATTATGATGTCTCTTTTCTGCTGTTGGATAACTTAATAATATATGCTCATTTAGATGTATAAAACTGGAAACAGGATCACTTTTACTCATCCTTCAAGGTACAGTTCATCAACAACTTTATTAAGTTCCACCCTCATTCCTAAACCAAATCACCATTTCTCTGGTGTTCTACAACAGTTTTCTTAATCTCCGCTAGAGGACCCATTTCATTCTGTACCATATTTCTAGTTAATTATTTACCTGCTTATCCTCCCTGCTAGATTTTAAACTTGTTTGAAAGTGTGGGATGTTTTATTTGTCTTTATGTCATCTGCAGCTTTGAGCATAGTGCCTTGCACATAGGAAGCATTCCAGAAATTTCTTAGTTGACTCCATCACTACTAGTAAATCATATTTATACAATCAAGATTAGCAATACCCAGTACTCACTTTTAAACAATTATACTCTAATATTAGAAAGCTTTTTACTTCATCTATACACTCTTCTCTCAAACTCTGTGGACCAGTCAAAGCATCATCTTTTGACTTTGCCATGATTTTTTCTTATCTCTGATATGGGTCCTGCCTTTTCTCTTGCCTGGTACAGTCTTCCCACTCCCCCTTTCACTATCTGTCTTTCTCTAGCCAACATCTACTTATCCTTTGCCACAGCCATACCTCTCTCCAAAAAGCATTTCCTAGTCCTCATGCCATATCCAGGCTGGGTTAGATGTCCCTCCCACATATTCTTACAGCCTTTGGTACTACTACAACCATTATACTTATTAACTCCTTTGTACCACATTTATTTTCTTCTCTATTTTCTCTGTGTAGAAGATCTGGAAATTTAGAGCTTAACTTGTATTATGCATGATTGTATCCCCAGGGATACAAGAGGGTCTAGCACACTTTGGGGATGAATATACAACCTTTAATCATTTTTTTATAATGTAAAAACAGAATTCCATCAAATTAATGACTTTCCCAAGACCTCACAAGGTTAATATAGCCCTCTTCAAATCAGGTTGGATATGGATCATTGTAGCCCTAATTTTCCCCTGTATGCTCAAGAAAAACACACCCTGTTAGAATTCTTGCCATTTCTGAGTGGGGAAAGAAGAGAGATGTTCACATCTTTAAGTAACTGTATTACTAAAGAAAGAGCATGATGATGGTTGATGGCTTGTATTTTGTGCAGTCTACTGGATTTACTAGATATCTTTGCTTTGGTTGACTAGAAGGATTTACTAAATATCATGCTAGAAAGTACAAAATACAACATGAGCAGGCAGGTTGATGTAGAAAGGAAAGCTACCTTCTAGAGCCAGGAATGAAGCAGAGGGTCATGTCTACAACCAGTAATGCTGGTAGTTAATAAATTTAGGTCTCAAGTCTTAAAATTTGTGACATGGGAAAGTCAGATCATAAAAGTCTTCTCTGCAGCTGAAAAAAAATAATTGCTCAATAGTAAACTCCAGGAGTTGGTGATGGACAGGGAAGCCTGGTGTGCGGCGGTCCATGGAATCACAAAGAGTCAGACACGACTGAGCAACTGAACCGAACTGAACTGAATTTAAGATTATATTTGGGGTGTATCCACAAAGTGTATCCTTTGATATACATATATATAAGTACTCTCTGTTTTCTTAAAATGGATTTAATATTATAATAATATAATATTTGCAATTATTTTTTACCACCATAAAATAATGACCATAAAATTACAAACCAGGTTCAGAGGTAACATTCAGTTCTATACCATCTTGACCAAGAAATAGTGAAGTAAAAAGTCTGCTTCTTTCCTTCCAAATCACAAAATTTTTATATGGGGGAGAAGAACTATTGTCAATTTTAGCAGCTATAACTAGGATTGAAACAAATACTGGTGTGTGTCTTCCATTAGTTACTTATCCTTCTATGAAACATTCCAAGTTTCTCTTGCAAACCCTTTCTTGGGACAATACGCAGTGTCGTAAACAAACATCAGTATCTATACTTGTAGTTTGTCTCATTGTACATGGCACCAAGTAGGTGGAGCTTCATTCTATCTGGTACACTATCATAAAAAACAAAAATCTCAAACTATGGTCAAACACAAAGGGGCTAAATTGAAGTGTCTATTCATCTATCACTCCACCTGGTGAAGAACACCCGACAGCTGATCGTTCATCTGCCATTTTCAACATAAGCAAAGTAAAAAGGGATAACTCACTCTCAAATGAAGACATATTTTCTAAGAAGTCAACAGCCATACATTACATTGGTATACCTGTACACGAATAAGTGTCTTAGAATATACATCCATATTTCTACCTGTGTATGACATTTTGAACACCCTCACCACCAGCACTGTCCCCAGTTTTTTAACAAGAAAAAAATTTAAAATAATAGTTCTTGAGTCCCAGCAGGTGTAAAATTTGCGAGGATTCACAAACTTCACTGCTATCAAATTAATAATAATTTATGAATTATTTAGTTTCAAGGAAGAGAAAAAAGTGGAGGATGCCAAAGTGGAAAAGAGTGGGGAAGGATAATTCCCCTCACAATGAAAACACATACACGTATTCACAACCACACATGTGCAAGTTTATAAATGAGAGACCTTTAAAACAATAGTGAAAAAATGTACTGAGTACAAATATTTTGTAAATTAACTCTTTAGAAAAAGATAATTACATTATTATATTAACAGGGGCATTTCAGTCACTCTTTTTCCCACTTAGAATGTAGGTTGTTCATATCAAGGTTTGTCATCAAATTTACAGGGCATTTACTAACTTGGATTTTAATAAAAGTAAAAAAACAGTATTAAAAAATTGAAAGGTGACAAATTTGATTTAAATGGATACTGAACTCCAGGCAAATGTGTTGTATGAATTCTGCCTGATGTACCGCTGCTGCCAGGAAGCATTAAAATGATAGTGAATGGTCAATATGTGCTTACATATCACATGTCAAGCTTAGCAAGAATGTTCCGCTCTTAGAAAATTATATTGTTAAAAATAAGTGACAAAGCTTGAGCAGCCCCTTCAAATTCATAAAGACATTTGGAGGAACTGAAACATGCTTATAATAAAACCAGGATTTTAAAAATAGAGGCTAGAGCTCATGTAGCATCTTGCCAAGTAATCAAATAAAAATGATTACACAAATTTTCAACAATAAATTCCTTCTGCTTTTGCTGAGTGAGCACATAGGGACGGAAAGAAGCTCATCCTTAGAACCATATTTTTATCTATCAGACTTTTCTGTGAAGGCTTTATAAGCATTTGTTCCCCCTCTCTCCCCTTTAATGCTCTTTCTCAACAGATCTTGAGAAGCTCTTGAAATGGAAAACTCAAACTTAGATCCAGACTTAGAGCCAGGATCCATTTTTTGACAATGAAAAAAGAAAAAAAAAAATCATCTCAAACTTCCTTGTCACTATCCAAGTAAGTATTCTATCTATCATAAGAATTGTGGTTCCTGGGTAACAGATTAGGTATATCAATAAAATTCTGTAAACACAGTTTGAGACAAATGCCCTGATTCATATACGGTCAGAGGTCGACCAAGGTCATATGGAATCCAAAGCATATTTATCACTGGCCGAGCTTCAAACTGAGTTTTAAATTTTGTCAGACATGAAAAACTGCTACCAGATGGTGTCAAGATAATTCCCCTCTGTGTTAAAAACACACTTAGGTATAGTCAATAGTAAAAATCAAATAATTAGTCTGAACACCAATACACACCTGGCACCATTCCTACTGCAAGTCAGGAGGTCTATCATTATGGTTTCTGTCTCTCTCCATTTAAGAAAACCCACACAACTAACACATAGTTGCCTATAACACAATTAGAAAGTGGTGATGTTCTAGAGCTATGGATCACCACAAGCCAATAGGAAGAGACATCATGTTATTCCAAATCGTAATCGTGTTTCCAAGGTCAAGAGAGAATCAGAGATTCACTCCCTGCCACCTTCATCTCCACCCTGCACCCCACTCAACCAAATGAAAATTAGCTGAAGCTGTAAGATGTTCAATCTCTGCTATATAAAAGAACCCCCATTATTATAAATTCCCATATCATGTGGCTAAATTCCATTCTTCAGTTAATCTAAAAAGACAGTACAAAGATTTGGAAGCTCCTCAGATGTGAGAAACCACATGCTATTGGTTCATAAAGTAAAAAGTTGAAGGCATAAGGCAGCTCTGCGAAGGAATGTATTAAGATTTCCAGATTGACAAAATAAAAAATATCACACATTATAAAGTACAAGGAAGACTATTAACAATTAATCTGTAATATGTTTGCTTTTAAAACATTTTAGAAAATATGAATTAATCCATTTAATGACAAGTATTTGTTTAGCTTGCGGCACTTCACTGGGTGAAGTACGGGTTTAGGGATCTAGAATCACAATTCTTCTGTTAAGATGAAAATCACATTATGTTTTAAAATGTCGATCTGAGAGGCAACAGACGAATCCTGGCAATGGTCGTTTGTGAATGTAGAATATCACAAAATGCTGAGGGAAATTGTTTGAATCATTCTAGGTACCCAGAATCTCTAAGTAGGGTTCCCATTTCCCCCCACGAGTCCTGCCTACTGCACTGAGTGAGAGCCTCATGTAATTTTAATTATCAGCCTTCCTGAGAGCAAAGTTTTCAAGGTACAAAGTAGCCAAATTACAGGACTTCTGGAATTGGAGTTCATTTCCTAGAAAACCATCACTTTGGATAGGGTTCTTGTTTCCCCTACACCTCAGTGGAACACAATAAAGATTTTATTCTCTGCTCCAATAATTATTGGCAAGAGCATGATGCCTCCCTCCGTTGTCACACAGGAAAAAAAAAACATGAAGAAGATCCCAGGGCTGGGGAAGATGGGGTCAAGTGAGGTCACAACTGGCAACAAGGAAACCATCCAGCCTTTGAACACAGAGACTGTAAATGTCTACTGTTTTTAAAACTTATTATTTTTGGCAGGGTTGCATATGTTCTCTGTGCTCATTGCATGAATCTGGCTGATTATTATTCCAATCACCAGAGGAAGAGAGAGTCACATTAATTTGTAGTAATTAATAGCACTGATGCATTTGACAGCGCATGTTAACAAGCCTCTTTGATTGTTTGGATCTCTAACTGCGGCCCTTCTTGTTTGCATCACCTCCAAGGAATTCATAATATCAAAGCTTAACGGTATCTGATACTTGTCAAAATGCAATTTATAAAAGTTTAATTCTTTTATTGATTTAGTTTGGTTTTGATGCCTGCAGAGTCAGCTCCCTTGACAGAACTTAGCGGATTCAAATGCTTGTCACCAGCTCGGCCTCCTTTTTTGCAGGGAACAATTGCCATAGGCCAAGCCAACAGGCATGGTTTAATTGCCATTAATTAAAAGCATAAATCTCTTTTTTCTTCAGTTGCTCTGCTCTTAAAGGGGGTTGCACATCTCTCTCTTTTCCTATATTTGTCAGAACACCTTCTGGCAAGCAAAGTTAACCCATTCCATCTTTCTAAGCACTTTCTGGGATAATCTTTTGAAGCATTGCTCTTATGATCTGATGTGAAATGCATGCGGTTCGGTGATATTTAACAAACTGGATTTCTTCTTTATTGCAGTATAATGAGGTCAAATGAATCCCTCCATGGGTTGTATACATGCTTAAGTGGTTTTTGCATCATATTCTTTTTGACAGCAAATAAAACAGCAGCCAAACAAAACATCAGCTACTTAAAATTAGAAGGGAGGGGGGAAGAGGATAAGGACGAACCTTTAAAACAAAAACACATATATGCTGTTATCATTAGGTGCAAATAACCTTGCAACAAAGGAAATCTGCCTGGTCATTTTCCGATTGGAAGCAATTAGTGAGATTCTTGGGATAAAGGGAAGTGCTGAGTTTAACAGAGCCCAAATGATTATACAGTAAATATTATTCCCGCTCCGTTTACCTTCTAGTATTATCATTAAGTCTATTTCATTTAGAAGGGACCCAGTGATGTTGTGAGCAAGGTAAAAATAATGAGCAGAACTCATCGCTCACTTTGATGGGGGAAGGTAAAGGGGGTGGGTGAAGTGGGTAGGTTCTTTTTATTATTTTTTTACTTGCCCACAATTATCCTATGAAATGATTATCCACCAGGCTTTGCTATTCAATGGCGGTGTCAAAACAATTCGCTTTCCCCTGGCTGCCAAGCGTCTTCTCTTTCCCCCTCAGTCCTGCCGCCGATCCGGGGAAGTGTCGCTGTAAGCAGATTATTGCTTTAAAGCATTTACACATATTAGTTTTGCTGCATCTGCCAGCTTTAGCAGGATTGCCGAGCCGCGGAAGTCCTCCTCGTTTTATTTAAAAGGAAAAAAAAGTTCCGCGCTGGGCTGCTCGGCGAGCTCAGCGCATGAATATGTTACGTATCTGTTTTCACCCGGTCAGGCTGAGGAGAGGGATTGATTTTTGGCCCGGGTGCACTTTTTGCGAAAATCTTTAAGCGAATGCGGTGTTGTTTAATTGGGAGCGCTCGTGCTCGACTTGCTGCTGCTGGAATCTCTGGAAATTCGAGGCTGCAGCCCCGCGTATCTCGGGTGGCGGCGGCGGCGGCGGCTGCATCGGGAGTCCCAGCGCCCGGCCCTAACCCGCTGGGTGACCTACACACCCGTCATCCGCGTGCGTGTGTGCGCGCGCGCCTGGGTATTGCTTTTTTTTTTTTTTTCAAAGCCAGGCGTTGGAAGGGAGGAGGTTCCAATTAAAACCAAAATAAGCTGCTTTAATGGTCTTTTAAATTGACAAGTGAACAATGATTTTAGTATTGGTATCTGTCAAAGGTCCTAGGAAATCCTCAGCTGATAAGGCCCAATGCTTCCAATTAGGAACCGTGCAGATCTGCAGCCAATAATGATTTCTGGGTCCCTGCAGAAATGCTGCAGACACTTATTGCAAATTACTGACAAAAAGCTCTGCTGTATTGATGAGAGGAAGTACAGGCGGCTTTCGGTGTCCCCGTCAGGTATACCTCATAATGAGAGAGCTTGAAGTTTTGACTTAGCCTTTTTCCTTCCCTCCACCCTTTAAGCAGCATTTCATTGATGAGTAAAAATCTCGCCTCCCACCAGCTTTAAGCGTGTTAGACATTTCTTCCCAGATTTTTTACACGAAGGCCACTAATTTGATGTCAGGCTCCGGCAAAGCTCTCATCAATATTATCTACGAGCGCTGCCTAATACAGCTCTAACGCCCGAGGAATCAAAATAAGCAAATCTTTGAAGGTATTGCAGGCACCAAAAGACAGAGACTGAGAGAAAAGTGCGAGAAGTTTCTAAATGCGGAGCCCCCCTTCCCCAAGCGGCAATAGGGAAGAGCAATTAGGCTGCCGCTTTCTTCCAGTTTCAGGGTCTAGGCCCAGCTTCTCCTCGGAAAGGCGGGAAAGGCGCGGGCCCGGGAAGGGGGCTGGAAGAGATGAGGCCTGAGGTCCCGCGGCGCCCCGGCGCCCCCTGTGGTGACCTGAGGCCCTGCAGCGCGGGCTGGCTGGATCTGCGGAGGCCCGAGGACCCGAGCCCGCAGCTCCTGAGCACCGATTGGGCGCTCCCGTCGCCTGGGACTGAGTGAGGAGCCCTCGTTAGGTTCCATAGTGTATACGTGCCCATATATACATGTATGATTCTTTTTAATGATGCATATGATTATTTTATTTAAATCGCGCCCTCTCTTCTTGTGGATGTTTGTCTCTGACTACCTCCAAGGCAGGCTGATAAGGTTCATTTTTATTTTTCTTAATGATTGTTTACAGATATCCAACCAAAGCTTTATTATTATTTTTCTTTCTGGCTATCTGCTAATTACCGTTGCAGTTCTGAATATTCAGATCTTTGCTGAAAGCTCCCGCCCGCCTTGCTTGTGACCCTCGGCGCCGATTTGGTTTTATTTTTTTTTTTTTTCAAAGCCAGGCGTTGGAAGGGAGGAGGTTCCAATTAAAACCAAAATAAGCTGCTTTAATGGTCTTTTAAATTGACAAGTGAACAATGATTTTAGTATTGGTATCTGTCAAAGGTCCTAGGAAATCCTCAGCTGATAAGGCCCAATGCTTCCAATTAGGAACCGTGCAGATCTGCAGCCAATAATGATTTCTGGGTCCCTGCAGAAATGCTGCAGACACTTATTGCAAATTACTGACAAAAAGCTCTGCTGTATTGATGAGAGGAAGTACAGGCGGCTTTCGGTGTCCCCGTCAGGTATACCTCATAATGAGAGAGCTTGAAGTTTTGACTTAGCCTTTTTCCTTCCCTCCACCCTTTAAGCAGCATTTCATTGATGAGTAAAAATCTCGCCTCCCACCAGCTTTAAGCGTGTTAGACATTTCTTCCCAGATTTTTTACACGAAGGCCACTAATTTGATGTCAGGCTCCGGCAAAGCTCTCATCAATATTATCTACGAGTGCTGCCTAATACAGCTCTAACGCCCGAGGAATCAAAATAAGCAAATCTTTGAAGGTATTGCAGGCACCAAAAGACAGAGACTGAGAGAAAAGTGCGAGAAGTTTCTAAATGCGGAGCCCCCCTTCCCCAAGCGGCAATAGGGAAGAGCAATTAGGCTGCCGCTTTCTTCCAGTTTCAGGGTCTAGGCCCAGCTTCTCCTCGGAAAGGCGGGAAAGGCGCGGGCCCGGGAAGGGGGCTGGAAGAGATGAGGCCTGAGGTCCCGCGGCGCCCCGGCGCCCCCTGTGGTGACCTGAGGCCCTGCAGCGCGGGCTGGCTGGATCTGCGGAGGCCCGAGGACCCGAGCCCGCAGCTCCTGAGCACCGATTGGGCGCTCCCGTCGCCTGGGACTGAGTGAGGAGCCCTCGTTAGGTTCCATAGTGTATACGTGCCCATATATACATGTATGATTCTTTTTAATGATGCATATGATTATTTTATTTAAATCGCGCCCTCTCTTCTTGTGGATGTTTGTCTCTGACTACCTCCAAGGCAGGCTGATAAGGTTCATTTTTATTTTTCTTAATGATTGTTTACAGATATCCAACCAAAGCTTTATTATTATTTTTCTTTCTGGCTATCTGCTAATTACCGTTGCAGTTCTGAATATTCAGATCTTTGCTGAAAGCTCCCGCCCGCCTTGCTTGTGACCCTCGGCGCCGATTTGGTTTTTCTGCAGCTCCCCTATTTCTATTTCATTTCAAAAGGGCAAAAGTCTTGGTCGTGAGCATTCGGCCCCAGAGTCCATGCCAGGGGCGATGCGTGCCTCAGCTGTTCCATCAAAAGCTACAGTACTAACAGATCCTGACTGCACTTAGCTTTGTTTCCCTGATACGGTCATATCACATCAACCCGGACGCATGTGAAATTACGTCCGCAACTTTAAGCATTTTGTTGCTATCTTCAGTTTGAACAATGTTGTCGATTCGGGACTATATTTTTTGGCAGTCCATAGCACATTTATGTCAGATAATGGCTTATTATTGTTCTCTGATATGGCCGGTTTTATGCGAAAGAACGAGGGCCTCTCCCTCCGCCTCCTCTCTCCCGGTGCACACCCCTCTCTGCCTACCCCCGCCTGTGCCCTCCCTCCCANGTCCATAGCACATTTATGTCAGATAATGGCTTATTATTGTTCTCTGATATGGCCGGTTTTATGCGAAAGAACGAGGGCCTCTCCCTCCGCCTCCTCTCTCCCGGTGCACACCCCTCTCTGCCTACCCCCGCCTGTGCCTTCCCTCCCACCCCCTCCCCTTGCATTTGAATTTCCAGATAATAGGCTGTGACTTCTGGCTGCACGTTTATGGGTCTTTTCATGTTATCAACTTAGCTCATAGCGTGGAACTAGAGAACACAGACTGCAAGTGACAGGCCAGCCAGTCAGCAAGGCAAGCCTGTCAGCGTCTCTCATCCACTAATGATTTCCCTTTAGTCTATTTTCTGTCTCATTGGCCGTTTCCTTCAAAAACAAAATTGCTCATTTAAATTCTTATGCCTGGGGCATTTTGGTCTTCAAATATTGTTGGAAAGTGAAAGGATTAGGCAAAATATGCTTTTTTAAAATGTTAATATATTTTCTGGTTCACTTTCTCCTCTGAGGCCAATTAGGAAATTTCTGCTGGCTGCATTAATGTCAAACTGACAACCCCAGCTATAATTACACTGTGCTTGAAACCTAACTTTCACTTGTGGGTAGATGGCTGCGTCTGGCAGTGACATTGAATTCACTCTGCCAGCTTTTGATCATTTAATCATTGCTCTCTTTCTTTTCCTCTTTGCTAGCTGATTATTTCACCTTTATTCTTTCTGTTGCAAAATGCAGTGTTGTCTTTCATTATTCACAGTTGCATTTTGCAAGGCTCATTAGTGCCATTGTTTCTTCAATTTGCTGTGCATGAGAATGGATGGTTCCTTCAAGTGCAGCAACCATATGTAAGTTGTTTACCTACTTGATTCGCCACATACATTGGTACTGTTTGACTTTAAAAATGCAGCATCTCTTTTAAATAGACAGGGTTCTTTACATCCCAAACACTGATGAAGGCGATGTGTGTTTTACACTTTGTAGAAGAAAGCTGCAGGAGGGCTAGCCTCTTCATTTGTGAACCATCATGTTCCCTGGGAAGATAGATGACACGCCTCTAGGGGCCAATGACTTCCTCCTTTGACCAAATTATAAACTAGGGTGCCCTTTAGCCCCAAGAGCGATCCTTTCATGTTTCTGACCCTTTACTCTCTTCTAGGTTGGTTTTCTCCCCCCATTTTAAAGTCTTTTTGGCCTTTCCTCTCTGGGATGATATCTGGGTTAGGACTTTAGGGCTGTGAAGACTCACCACAGGCCTACTAAATGAGCATAATCTGTGTTAGTTTGCCTTTCCTTCTGCCTGGTTCCTTAAAAGGGGTATGGAAGACCGGCTTTAGTCCAAGAAGGTAGACAGGCCAAGGGCAAAAGAAAATGAATCGGGCACCGGTGATCCAAACTCCACCAAAACCATTATACTGAGACGGAGGCTCAGAGATTTGCCTTCAGAGGGCCGCAGGGAGAGGGGTCGACTCAGAAAATATTGCGCTTTTGCTCTCCTTGGGGTCACAAGGTCAGCGGAGGGGTTGAGCGATGCGTGGCATAGACTGAGCTGTGGCCCGCCTGCTTTTCTCCATTCCTTGCATGAGAGGACCTCCCGGGAAGTGTAGGGATTTCAGATCCACACCCACGTGTTCTGGAACGCCGGGCCTGGGGGTGGGGGCTGTCTCTTATACACATC
>SJYX01005839.1:328765-353438 GCA_006410675.1 Oreotragus oreotragus | reverse complement strand
GGTGGGGGTGGGGGTGGGGACGGCCTGAGTCCGCCACGGTGAACTCCATTCCTGTGACACTGCCCGCAAAGCCCGAGAGACCAGGCCTGCCAGGGGACCTAACCCGGAGTCGCCAGTCAGTTCCGAAAAGGAAACCGCGTCAGGACCCCGGCGCCCGCGGAGAGCTTAGAACAGCCTTCCTATCGCTGCAGGGTGCTTTTGGCCTTCCGAGATGTGAAGTCGCAGGCTCGGGTTCCGAGGCCCGAAGCACCCTCTAAACGAGGGCGCGCTGGGCGGGGGCCCAGAGTGGACGCCCCCATCACCCGTGAGCCTTTCGCTCCACCTGGCCGGGCTTTGACGACCTCCCAGTCCTCCCGCCCGCGGGCCTGGCATCTTCTGCCGGAGGCTGGGTACCCCCGGCCCGACGGCGGCGAGAATCAACGACCCACCCGCGACGCCTGACCCAAACAGCAAAGACACAGGAAGAAGAACCTTGAAGGAGGCGCAGGCAGCCATGTGGAGGGCGAGGAGGAAAATCATATTTATTGGATTGGCATTCCTTTTAACGGAGCTCTTTCCTAATGATATTTACTTAACTGTATTTGACAGCAGTTAGGAAACGTCTCCGGTAAACAGGATCTATACTCATTGCGCCTACAACTGCCTGTCAGCTCCTAAACCAATCGCAGTAATAACCGCTGGATCATCTTAAATGTGGCTAAACCGATGTTGGACAAAATCAGTCTGCCATATGCTGGCTCTGAAGGAAGTCACTTGCACAATTTGACGAATTGCTTGCAGTCCCTCCAGCAATCCATATCTCGCTCTCTTTCTTCCTCTTCGTCTCTCATTCCCTGCACCCCCTTCTCCCCCCTTCTCCTTGAGCCGTTCCCTCTTCCATTTTACCCTTTCTCGCCGACTCCAGGTAATCTGAAATGGCACTGACCCCTTCTCATCCTCTGATTACCTCTCTGAAGCATGAACTTGGGATAAAATCACACATCAGAAAATTCGCCGTAATTATTTTGCGATGCTATCAGCACAGATCAATCACGCGCACGGCCCAGTGCTGGAATGCCCGCCGCAGCCGGGGACGCGGACCCGAGTCCGGCCTGACTGACAGTTTTGGTAATTAAGTGATTGTATAGACCTCTCCGACTGTTCTAACAACCTTGTCAGGGCCTGTCTGTGGACAGAACAAGCTGAAATCAATGTGCTTCCTGCTCTCTGAGCAGTTCTGATAGTGTACTCAGACTGATCGAGGAGGGGGAAGCTGACAAAAGGAAAACAACAGCTCTAAACGATCGGATCATGGTGGGGGTGGGGCGGAGGTAGAAAGTTTACTTCTTTGTAAGGGGAAGGAAGGACCGGATGCGTGGATCAGGTCATCAGAGCTTCGCCGAATCGGGCGGCTGGCAGGAGGTGGAGCGAGAGGTCGGGTGCCTGTCACACCTGGGCCCCCGGGCTGGGCAGGCGGTACCTCTCTCACCATCGGAGAGGCGGAGTGCTGGTAGGGGTCTTCCCTGGCTGCAGCCGACGGGCCCGGCCAGGCCGCGGATGCCGCGTCGCAGCACCCAGAATCCACGATTCGGCGGTACAGTACATTTTCGCTCGGATTAGAGGCAAACGCTGGTAGCTCAGTGTAAATGTCAGGCATCAGCTTTTAATAAAGGAATGTTCAGATTGTTAGATTGCGCAGTACAATGTGAGTTCTGTGCCGCAACCCCTTCCCAATCCTGCTTCAGTCCTCCCCCCCCCCCCATCCCGTCACACCTCGGCGCGCGTTACAAATATATTACATATTCAGAGTGATCTTGCCGCAGCGCCTGAGGGAGGGGCACACTCTCGGAGCTTAACGTCCACCTCGCCGAGGGCGGCGGGACNTCAGTCCTCCCCCCCCCCCCATCCCGTCACACCTCGGCGCGCGTTACAAATATATTACATATTCAGAGTGATCTTGCCGCAGCGCCTGAGGGAGGGGCACACTCTCGGAGCTTAACGTCCACCTCGCCGAGGGCGGCGGGACGCCCGGGCGGACCGCTGGCAACCGGAACGGGAAAAAGACCCAGATCGGACCTGCTCTGCGGGCACGTCTTTTACACTCCTAACCTCGAATCTCGGAAAGAAATTCCCATTGGCAAGGGGATCCTAAAAGCGCCGAGCTAGGAGGCGGGACCTCCTGTTCTCGGCCAAGGCGCTCCAGTTAAGAGTATTTTAATTCTTTCACGACGGCCCTCCCAAACCTTAAAAACTTAACCAATTGCAGGCACACACACAAAAGGGGGAAGGGTAGCAAAATCAATCCGCAGAGTTCAAAGAGCCAGGGCGTGGGAGGAGGCTGTAGGGCGCTTGGCGCAGGGCCGAGTGCACAGCGGAGGGTGCTATCGGCCGGGCGCAGGCGGCAGACCCCACCTTGAAGATACCTGGCTGTGTGTGTGTCTGTGTGTGTGTCTGTGTGTGTTGGAGAGTGTCAAACCTTAATCCATCCCACTGCTTGCCTGCCTCTTCTCCCCTGCCAGCCAAGAGCCGCCCATCCTGAGAGAGAAAAATGTGAGTGTGGGCACATTACGCACCGTTAGGGAGACACTACGGTTTTAATGTGGCCTAATTAGTGCCGCTAACAGAGCAAATATTATTATATTGAATGATGAAAATATTAATGCTTTTGAACTTTGCACGTGGGAGCCGTTCGTTCGATTCTCCCGGGACAGCCGAAGGAAGTCTCAGACCCATGAGCAGCCGCGGTCCGACGCACGTCGCAGACAAGCCGACAGGCCGGCTCAAGGACATACCTTTGTCTTTGCGGACACACAAACCACACCTGGGCTACGCCATGTACCACCCACCACGCAAAAGACCTTTTAACGGCTTCCCCTTTTTCTCTGTAGCAGGCTGTGAAAAGCGAACCATACCGGAGTCCGCTGGGGTCTCTTTCCTGCACTTTTGCTGTATACTCCAGGAATGCTGCGGGGTGCGCTCCGAGTGTTTCTCCTTAACAAGGGCCGCCAGACAGGTGGAGTTTCGGGAAGAGGACCTACCTAATTAGCATTTAAATTTACAGCCCCCCTCTTATTGCCAAATACTTTTCCCTTGGGAATTTGGTGCAAATCAGGCATTTAACAGTTAGAAAATGCAGAAGCCTCCTTAAAATGGAGATTGGAAATCTTAAATTCTCCTAGCGAGTTGGGAGGGTCAAGGGCATGGGGGAAGCGTGAACGGGTTGGGTGGAAGGCACGCAGTGACTAGTGGTGTACCAGCGGCCCAGACGATCAGCATACCCACTCACACTTCCCTCCTCTCACCCCATTCTAGTGGAGCCCCAGGAGGCCGAGACGTAGAGGCTGGCAGTCCAGTGCTCAGTACCTGAAGACAGGCCAGCTCTTGGCTGCTGGGCTGAACAAAGGCAAGGGCCTAAGCAGAATTTTCAAATTGAGGCCATCAGTCTGTTCCGCAAAGTGGGGAATGTGTGGTCCTGGCCTGAGAGCGCCGCCTCTCGGACTGAATTGCTTCCTCCCCACTGCTTGCGGGCCCACAGTTCAATTCCCCGCACATTTTGGGGTCCCTCTCCCCAGAAACTATGTCCGCGCTAGCTGCTGCTGATTCAGTGGTTCTCCGCGGCAGCTTCTCTGCCGGGTTCGTCCGGACTAGAGATCGCCTCCTAGACGCGTGTCCAGTTCAAAAGATCCTGGGACAGGGCCAAGCGGTTCCACCTGGGTGAACTCACGATTTGGAGGATGTTGCAGACCTCGAGAGGCTGTCAGAGTGGCTGCAGACCGCCCCCGCCCTTCCCTCGAACTCAACCCCGCCCGCACAGGAGGCAGGAGCCGGGGCGGGGAGCCTTCAATTTGTTCCAGTGATGGCTCTAACTTAATAAGGCGATTGATTAGCGCTCAAAGTGCCGTTTTAATTAGCCGCTTGTTAATTAACATCGCAAATGAATTTCCCCTTCCCTGATTGGCATCTTCACCCAGCGCTCTGAGGCTTTCGTCTCTCCTCTGCCTGGGCGCCTCCATTCCCTCTGAACCTCACGAGTTAGTGGAAGAATCAACTTCTTTCATGAACCTTAGAGCCTTGAGAGTTCTGTTTATAGCAGTACTGACGTTGTCACACGGGGGCCCTTTCATTTCTCCAGGAGCCCGTCTTGAATGGAAATGATTCAGTTTAGGAGAGGTGAAATAAAATCTCTCCCCACCTTCCCTCTCCACCCCTTCAACTGCTTCTACTTTTTCCTTTTTTCTGTCTCTATTCCTGACTTGGAGGGAGACTTCATTCTACTTCCAAAATTTGGAACTCTAGTAAGTAGAAAGGAATAGATGTGGGCTTCCCCTATTCCCTTACAGTCTTGGTAGGAGGGGGCTGGACCATTTCTTGGGAGCAAAAATCTAAGACTGTGTAACTTGCTGTAAAATTCTGCTGCTGAGGTCTGTGGACACATGTAGTTATTTCCTGTTTCCTTCAAGATGTTCCAAGAGTATTTTGTACCTTCCTGAAGTACACAGGAGAGATCCCTAGAGCCAATATGCACCCGCACATTTGTAGCCCAGCACTCCAGTTAGGAGATTAAAGGTTTGACAATCTTTGGATATTTTTGCACTGTTATTACTCTTAGCTATGATAAAAATCCCTCACTATATTATATCCCTCTACTTGGGATACATCACTTTTCTTTCACGACTGAACACCCACTTTGTTTCCTTTAGGAAGCCTTTCTGTTCCCCTATCTCCTCCCAGGGTAGGACTCCCCAGTCTTTACTTTTGCATCCTCACTGCAGCAGATTCATGTTGCCCTCTTGGCATTGTGACAACTTAGCATGCTCAGGCTCCTGTTAACTCTCTCATTCTCAAGCACCTGGCACAGTAAGCATATTGTGCAATGTTGTGGGCTAAGTGAATGAACAAAATGAGTGAACAAGGAAAAATGAAAAAATATAGCTACTGTATATTACCTATAGCACCTCTGCCAAATAATTGCCACCACTGCCTTGTTCATTTGTCAAACTCTTGCTTCACATTTTGTAAAGAGCTTATACATAGAAAGTCTTACTAGGTCATCACAAACACCCTATTCTAGGCAAGGATGATTCTCTTCTTTAATAGAGAAGGAAGCTGGTGACCAGAAAGGTTAAGTGCCTTGTTCAAGTACATTGGAAAGTAGCAAAATGAGACCGAAACTCCCTCTTCTAGCGTCCTATCCTTTACATGTCTACTTGCCTTCCTGATGTTTGCTGGGCACAACACAGATCTAACCCTCAAAGAGAGCCAGCTTCACTAGGTCTCTTCTGAACTGCTTATCTTTGTGGTGAAGCTTATAGTTCTCACAAATTTTATTATGTTGTGTGAACCACCTCTTAAAACTTTTATTCCCTTCGAACAATTAGCAATGACATAGACTATCGTTTAAACCTGTTGTTCTGTTAAACAGTTTTCAGTTACCTTGTTCTTTGCTCTCACTTTACTTTTTGTCTCTCTCCTCCCAATCTCCACCCTCCTGGTTTCAGTTTAAGGGACTTAATTTCAATGTTTTCATCAGTGTTTTAGAATATTATTTTCCTAAGCAAACAAGCTTCAAATCCGTAAGCAGCTGGAAATATATTGATAGGCTGAAAAAACAAGCAAGCAAGGATGCTTTCAACGTTTCTGTAGCTTTGTAAACGGGGCGGGAGGTCACACTCTCGTCAGGGAGTCAACCTTAGGAGGAGAGCTTATTTGTGTATCTTGCATCTTTTATAAAAAGAAACAATAGCAGACTCTTTCGGTTTGGGGCTCTTGGCGCCGCCCAGTGGAGGGAAGCGCCTTTGCACTCCATTCCCGTCAGAGGGCATTGTCATCAAGTGGATCCTTAGAAACATTCAAATTAAATGCGATAGGAAGAAACATCAGTTCTAACTTCATTGTAATCTATAGGTGCGTTTCTTCAAAGTTCAGTTCTGTTTTTTTTTTAACCTTATGCTGCAGTTTAACACAATCTCAAATACCAAATTTTGATTGTAAAAGAGGGCCACTGACAATGTACTGAGAACTTGTTAAAATATTCGAATGTTTCAATCATTCTCTGTGGTGGGGAGGAAGCATCTTTAGTGGTGCTGAAGACTGATGTGTTCTTCAGAGCCAGTAAGAAAAAGTTCTTTATTATTCACAGTTGGCAAAAAAAAAAAAAAAAAGAAAGAAAGAAAAGAAAAAAGAAAGAAAGAAAAGCTTTCTCTGAAGGAATTTCAAAAAATCTTTCAAAAATTAAAGAATTCTCTTTCTTCCTCTAAGAAAATGAAGACCTGAAAGTGGAAGGTCGTTTTCAAACCTATGTCCGTTTAGGGACTATATTTCTTTGTATGTTTGTATATTTCTTCAACGGGAAACTCAGAGATTAATCCAGTTAATGCAGCTCCTTTTCTCTTTGTGGGGACTGGAAATGTGACTTCCTTGCACCCTGTTCTGGGTCTGAAATTTGATTTTCAAATGGAAAGTTAATTATTCTTGCTCTGCTAAAAAGTGCACGACTTCTTTGGGTATAAACATTATATATACTCTCGGGAAAAAAGGCAAAAGAGGGACGTGTTTAAAGAAAAAAGAGCAAAAACAAAACCCCAGGTCTGAAGAATTTTTTNCGAACTCAACCCCGCCCGCACAGGAGGCAGGAGCCGGGGCGGGGAGCCTTCAATTTGTTCCAGTGATGGCTCTAACTTAATAAGGCGATTGATTAGCGCTCAAAGTGCCGTTTTAATTAGCCGCTTGTTAATTAACATCGCAAATGAATTTCCCCTTCCCTGATTGGCATCTTCACCCAGCGCTCTGAGGCTTTCGTCTCTCCTCTGCCTGGGCGCCTCCATTCCCTCTGAACCTCACGAGTTAGTGGAAGAATCAACTTCTTTCATGAACCTTAGAGCCTTGAGAGTTCTGTTTATAGCAGTACTGACGTTGTCACACGGGGGCCCTTTCATTTCTCCAGGAGCCCGTCTTGAATGGAAATGATTCAGTTTAGGAGAGGTGAAATAAAATCTCTCCCCACCTTCCCTCTCCACCCCTTCAACTGCTTCTACTTTTTCCTTTTTTCTGTCTCTATTCCTGACTTGGAGGGAGACTTCATTCTACTTCCAAAATTTGGAACTCTAGTAAGTAGAAAGGAATAGATGTGGGCTTCCCCTATTCCCTTACAGTCTTGGTAGGAGGGGGCTGGACCATTTCTTGGGAGCAAAAATCTAAGACTGTGTAACTTGCTGTAAAATTCTGCTGCTGAGGTCTGTGGACACATGTAGTTATTTCCTGTTTCCTTCAAGATGTTCCAAGAGTATTTTGTACCTTCCTGAAGTACACAGGAGAGATCCCTAGAGCCAATATGCACCCACACATTTGTAGCCCAGCACTCCAGTTAGGAGATTAAAGGTTTGACAATCTTTGGATATTTTTCCACTGTTATTACTCTTAGCTATGATAAAAATCCCTCACTATATTATATCCCTCTACTTGGGATACATCACTTTTCTTTCACGACTGAACACCCACTTTGTTTCCTTTAGGAAGCCTTTCTGTTCCCCTATCTCCTCCCAGGGTAGGACTCCCCAGTCTTTACTTTTGCATCCTCACTGCAGCAGATTCATGTTGCCCTCTTGGCATTGTGACAACTTAGCATGTTCAGGCTCCTGTTAACTCTCTCATTCTCAAGCACCTGGCACAGTAAGCATATTGTGCAATGTTGTGGGCTAAGTGAATGAACAAAATGAGTGAACAAGGAAAAATGAAAAAATATAGCTACTGTATATTACCTATAGCACCTCTGCCAAATAATTGCCACCACTGCCTTGTTCATTTGTCAAACTCTTGCTTCACATTTTGTAAAGAGCTTATACATAGAAAGTCTTACTAGGTCATCACAAACACCCTATTCTAGGCAAGGATGATTCTCTTCTTTAATAGAGAAGGAAGCTGGTGACCAGAAAGGTTAAGTGCCTTGTTCAAGTACATTGGAAAGTAGCAAAATGAGACCGAAACTCCCTCTTCTAGCGTCCTATCCTTTACATGTCTACTTGCCTTCCTGATGTTTGCTGGGCACAACACAGATCTAACCCCCAAAGAGAGCCAGCTTCACTAGGTCTCTTCTGAACTGCTTATCTTTGTGGTGAAGCTTATAGTTCTCACAAATTTTATTATGTTGTGTGAACCACCTCTTAAAACTTTTATTCCCTTCGAATAATTAGCAATGACATAGACTATCGTTTAAACCTGTTGTTCTGTTAAACAGTTTTCAGTTACCTTGTTCTTTGCTCTCACTTTACTTTTTGTCTCTCTCCTCCCAATCTCCACCCTCCTGGTTTCAGTTTAAGGGACTTAATTTCAATGTTTTCATCAGTGTTTTAGAATATTATTTTCCTAAGCAAACAAGCTTCAAATCCGTAAGCAGCTGGAAATATATTGATAGGCTGGAAAAACAAGCAAGCAAGGATGCTTTCAACGTTTCTGTAGCTTTGTAAACGGGGCGGGAGGTCACACTCTCGTCAGGGAGTCAACCTTAGGAGGAGAGCTTATTTGTGTATCTTGCATCTTTTATAAAAAGAAACAATAGCAGGCTCTTTCGGTTTGGGGCTCTTGGCGCCGCCCAGTGGAGGGAAGCGCCTTTGCACTCCATTCCCGTCAGAGGGCATTGTCATCAAGTGGATCCTTAGAAACATTCAAATTAAATGCGATAGGAAGAAACATCAGTTCTAACTTCATTGTAATCTATAGGTGCGTTTCTTCAAAGTTCAGTTCTGTTTTTTTTTTTTAACCTTATGCTGCAGTTTAACACAATCTCAAATACCAAATTTTGATTGTAAAAGAGGGCCACTGACAATGTACTGAGAACTTGTTAAAATATTCGAATGTTTCAATCATTCTCTGTGGTGGGGCGGAAGCATCTTTAGTGGTGCTGAAGACTGATGTGTTCTTCAGAGCCAGTAAGAAAAAGTTCTTTATTATTCACAGTTGGCAAAAAAAAAAAAAAGAAAAAGAAAAAGAAAAGAAAAAAGAAAGAAAGAAAAGCTTTCTCTGAAGGAATTTCAAAAAATCTTTCAAAAATTAAAGAATTCTCTTTCTTCCTCTAAGAAAATGAAGACCTGAAAGTGGAAGGTCGTTTTCAAACCTATGTCCGTTTAGGGACTATATTTCTTTGTATGTTTGTATATTTCTTCAACGGGAAACTCAGAGATTAATCCAGTTAATGCAGCTCCTTTTCTGGAGCTGGAAATGTGACTTCCTTGCACCCTGTTCTGGGTCTGAAATTTGATTTTCAAATGGAAAGTTAATTATTCTTGCTCTGCTAAAAAGTGCACGACTTCTTTGGGTATAAACATTATATATACTCTTGGGAAAAAAGGCAAAAGAGGGACGTGTTTAAAGAAAAAAGAGCAAAAACAAAACCCCAGGTCTGAAGAATTTTTTAAGTTTACCATCTAGTCTTCGAGTTCCTTTTTGGATATTCAGGCCAGTACTACCTTTTCCTCCCTGGTGGGGACCCCAAGTAGGATCTTGATAAAAACCAAAAATGTATTTTCTCCTTCACAGCTGTCCTCCAGACTGATCTGCTAACATCCCACCCAAAGAAATCTATGATCTTAACCTTTTAAGAAAAGCTCATCCGAGACAGTCATAAGGTGAGGCCTACTGAGCTTCTGTTTGCTTCCCTTCAGAGTTTTTATAAAAGTGAACACTCCCTTTCCCCCAACACTTCCATCTTCTCTCTTCCTTTCTTTTTATATTTCATTTTTTCATCGGGTCATATTTCTGTCTCCCCTGCTAATGTTGTGAATTATTCCAAGCAAAAAATCCTGTCAAACCACCCAACACAAGCTGTGCGATCAACCTTATGAGCTCTTGAGTCATTTTAGGCGTCGGAACAAAACAAAAACAGGTTTAAATGAATTATTTATCAAGGTAGAGAATAATTGATTTGTGCAATGCCTTCAATTCAGGATCTTAAATTTGTTTTCACCCCTCCTCACTTCCCACTCAGAAAAAGCCGAGAGGCAGGTGCGGCTGGGAGCCCCAGGTCTGGGAGGAAGCACACCTCCTTTGGAAAGTTGGTGGGCGATGTCAGAATGAGAAGAACCGGAATTGATATTTGAAGGGAGAAGGATAAATTGCGTCCACCTGCAGCCTCAGGCGGCCCCAGCGCCCTTTCTACAGAAGCCAATTGTGCCAGGGGCGCAGGGGGCCCGGCTTTGTGGGCGGGACACTGCCTCCTTGGATAAGAGAGATGCCCTCTTAAATCCCAGGCCCGTGGTTCCGAGTTCCCCCTGAGCGAGGCTGAGGCCCGGCCGGCAGGCTCCCAGGAGGGTCTGCTTGGCCAGTGAGCAGTTCCCGCTCCAAAGGCGGCTGATCCAACCACGCTTCAGGCATCATTCAGGCAGTTCTCGGCTTCCCGGCTCAGACTGGCGGGACTCCATCCAGCCGGCGCACCACGCACTCCCGAGGGACTTGCCTCACCCGCTCAGGCCGCGTTGGGCCTCTATCTGCTGCTCGCCCCGCGTCCCCGCCTCGGCGCACGAACCCTGGTTTCTCCGCTAAACTCCCCTCATCTGAGAGCCGCCTAGATTGTACATCTCCTCCCCTCGGTCTTCCGTCTCTCCGCTGTTCTCCTCAGAGACATACCCGTAAGAAAACAGCACGAAGACGGTTAAGAAACAGCTCAACACAACCTGGAAATAGCGCGGGCTTTTTTTTTTTTTTTCTGAGTCAAACACTTCGAATTCCCTAGGAAAACGCAGGAAGGATTAGTCTCCCACCTACCCCCTTCCGGACCGAGCACTCACACAATGTAGTTCCAACAGAAAGGCAGGATCTTGTCCCAGGAGGTCATCTGCCTCCCAGACACCAACCCCATCCGCAAGTCCTCAACAAAAAAAGCCGGCCCCCGTAAGAGACCTTCAGAACCGCAACTAAATCTAGATTTCAGCCCAGCCCTGGAAGACCTAAAAGGCCATTTTCTACCACCATTCTGCACCTAGTTAAGGAAGCTATGCCAGCCACTCAGATTCATAGGGTTCTTAAAATGGTAATTTGGAGTAAAATGTAACTCAGAGAACTTTGAATCATTCATTAGCACCTTATAATTACTCTGCTAATTAGGTTGACACGGCACTTAATCAGGAGTAATACGCCGTCTTGTCACTGGCACTTCCCATTACTCTGACATTCAACAAGAGACAGGTTGGAGACGTCCTAGAGAAAATAATGCAAGTTGATACCCTCCGACGAGGCGTCACAGTCAAGACACTCTCCAGGTCCCAAATGGATCCACAGTGACTCTTTCCTTTCCAAAAGGGCGGCCGGAGAGGGCGAGGAAGGGTTGGGGCGGGGTGTTGGGAGGCGGTTGGTGGAGAGAGAAGGTGATAGAGACAGACAGAGAGAGAAATTGAGACTGAGATCGGCCTGGTGGCGAGGAGGGCATACATGCTGCGCCCACCACTCGGTTCCCGAGTCCCAGGCCGGCCTGACAGAACAGTGAACCTTGGCTGCTCTCGGCGCTAGAGAACGCCTCGAGGCATTCCCCGCTCGGGAGAAAGTGTCTGGGCACGTATTTCTTCCAGCACGGGCCCTGATTGGAGACCAGGCTGGCACCCCGGTTTTGAGCAGCAGGCTACTTGTCTTCCACCCCTACCGAGAGTGCCTGGTGGACGCGGATACCTCTCCATTTCCCCCTCAGGGACCGGCTGCCCAGCTGGGCCAGATCCGGGACTCCTGGGCTCTTTGGGGGAGAAATCAGAGCTCGGAGTCCGCCCGCCCACCCAGAGCTCCGGCTGCTGGAGTTACACACTTCCCCCTGGGTCCCTTCAGGGAGTCCCTTCCTCTGCTCTCAGTGTCTTTGGACTATTCAAGCGCGTGTTTGAGGAGGTGCGTGGCGGCAGCGCTGGAGTTTAAAGGTAAGCCGACAAGATTCCTTTTCTCTTCCTGTCCTCTTTCCCCTCCCTCTTCGGACTTCTTAACGGCAAATCAATACTATTTTCTCGCTCTTCTTCCCCCCCACCCCCACCCCCTTTCTTTCGCTTTTTCTAAAAACTCCGATTCCCTTCTCTAGTCTCCCTGTGCTCTCTTCTCCTCTCTCCCTTTGCCCTCTCGCGTGATTGTGAACGCGGGGACCATTGTAAGGACTAGGTATTTTGGTTGCAGGGAAAGGGATGTGCGGACTCCGAAAAGAGCAGCGGGGCCAGAGCCAGGATCGCTGACGGGTTCGCGAGTCGAGCGCCCATTGGCTCCCGGCACGTCGGCGTCGCTCGCTCGCGCGGGCGCGGCCAATGGGGGCGCGGGGCCCGGCGCGCGGCCTCGGCGGCGGGGGCGCGGGCCCGGCGAGGCTCGGGGAGCGGAGGCAGTGGCCGTGACGTCACGGGAGGGGGTCGGCGCCGCCCGCTCGCCGCCGGATTACAAGCGAACGCGCCCGGCAGCGGCGGGAGTCGCTCGGCACCGCGTCTCCGCTACCTCCTCCGCCTGCGCCTGCTCCTTTTTTTCCTTCTCCTCTTGTTGCCGCGAACGTCGCGGCAGTGTCTGCTCCACAACTTTACAAGAAAGTTCAGAAACTCGTCTCCGGGGCGGCCGGGTCGCGCGCGGCAGCTACTTCGGGGAGCCGCCGGGCAGCTCCGAGGGCGCGCGGCCGCCCGGGCTTCGCGGTCGCTGCACCTGCCACGTCCGTCGCCGCCGCTGCCGCCTGGTGCCAGGCTGTGGGCAGACCCTGGCGGTGGCGGCAGCGGCGGCGGTGTCGGGTTCACCTCCTCCTGCCTCGCCTCCGTCTGGGTCCCCTGCGCTGCCACCGCCGCCCCACGTGCGCTATCGTTCCTGGAGCGCACGCTCGGTGCTTCCTCAACAATTTTTGTAACTTTCCCCCTCTATCTTCCTTTCTCCCAACACCCACTTTTTTCATTAGGGTAAAAAAAAAAAAACAAGTGTCGAAAGTGTCCACGGATTGCCACCTCCCAATTATCTTTCCTTTCCTCGCCCCACTTTTTTTTTTTTTAAGCGGCGGCAACATTGTTTAGTGTTATTTTGTTTTAACGATCGATAGCTTTGCTTGGTCAAGGCGGCTGCGGAGCGGCAGAGTGGCGTGGACCTCATGTAGAAATGACAACAATGGAAGGGGCCAGCGGGTCGAGTTTTGGAATAGACACGATTTTGTCCAGTGCCAGTTCGGGCAGCCCAGGCATGATGAATGGAGATTTCCGCCCGCTCGGCGAGGCCAGGACCGCGGATTTTAGGAGTCAGGCCACTCCATCCCCCTGTTCGGAGATTGATACCGTAGGAACGGCGCCTTCCTCGCCCATCTCGGTCACCATGGAGCCCCCGGAACCGCATCTGATAGCGGACGGGCCCCAGCATCACCACCACCTGCACCACAGCCAGCAGCCGCCGCCAGCCGCGGCCCCTACGCAAAGTTTGCAGCCTTCGCCCCAGCAGCAGCAGCCGCCGCCGCCGCCAGCGGCCCAGCAGCTGGGCTCGGCCGCCTCAGCCCCCAGGACTTCCACCTCTTCTTTTTTAATTAAGGACATCTTGGGCGACAGCAAACCTCTGGCGGCGTGTGCACCGTACAGCACCAGCGTCTCCTCTCCCCACCACACCCCGAAGCAGGAGAGCAATGCAGCGCACGAGAGCTTCAGGCCAAAGCTCGAGCAGGAGGACCGCAAAACCAAACTGGACAAGCGGGAAGAGTCCCAGAGCGACGTCAAATGCCACGGTGAGTCCCGCCACCTTGGCTCCCTCGGCCGTTTAGCTTCTCCTCCTCCTGCTCCCCTTCCGTCTCGCGCGAATCTCTGATGGGATCCGAAGGCGATTCTCAGCTTCCAAGGCAATCGGGCCACAGTCAAAAACTGCAAGCGAGAGGGAGGCCGGGGCGTGCGATTTGGGCTCTCGTCCCAAGTTCTGTTTATTGTTAACATTTCTACATCCCCAACCCTCACCGCCACCCACCTCCTTCCTTTGTTTTACTTCATTTTAATTTATTAGGAAAGGGTCAGGCGGAGGGGATCTGACGGGATGTTCTTTCATATTTCGTAGTGCCTAGGGGTGTGATCACAACGTGGTGTTTATTTTTTAATGCAAATTATTGCGTTCCTCCCACACATCGTATTTTCTAAACACCCGCACAGGAATTATCAGATATAGTGAAGGAAAAAATGCCGAGTTGATTAACAGAGCAACTTAAAAAAATTATTACATACTGATTAATATAGGGAAGGCCACACGGTAAAAGATTATAATTAGTGTTTCAATTTTTAAAAATACCCTCCTACTCCATAGCCCTAACTAAATATCTGTATTTCAATCAGAGTTTTGGCTCTTAACAAGTAATTGGGAGGTTGCATTTATGAATAAAGTTTTATGGAATTGAATGTCTATTTTTGTAAAATCAGAAGATGGCAATTGTCCTTCAACTCCCTTTTTCCATTTTCTCACCAGAAAATTTCATAAGTAAGTGTTCTGGTCTTTGCAGGGCAAGAGTTTCAATATCCAAGGCGAGTTTTTTTTCCCCTTTCCTGATAAGTTGATTATTACTAATCTTTGTCATCTCTGGGAAAGATGTGTGCTTTCTGGAAGGTAGGATATTGGCTCTTCATTTTACTATTGTAGCATTAGCATAATAGTGCCCCAAACAGATGTACAGTCTGGTCTGGCGATTTTTTTGTGCACCAACCTCCCCAGTGGGTCAATTAGAGAGATTATTGTTCTTCCTGCAGGGAAGATCAAGGAGCGAAGCAAAAAACGGGTACAAACAGAAAGGGATTGACATATCGATTTCCCAGCATTTCAGTAGAAAACCAAAGTTGACAAATAGAATCCGGAAATCTCTGGGCTGTCACCTGGATGGGCTCAGTGATGTTGAGCTGAACGCAGTATCTGGGAGACATTCTTTCTGAAGCTTTAAGAGACTCGATGCAAGCAGTTGCAGAGAGCCAACATTTCCCAAGTGCAACTGAAAAAGGAAAACAAATGCCTATAAACTTTTAGTAAACAGAAGTAAAATGAAAAGGGTACCCCCTCATCAAAAAAGAAAAGTTGAAAGATCTTTTAAAATCTAATAAAATCAGAACATATGAAGTCAGCAAAAACAGTAAAGAAAAGGGACAGGGTCTTCCTCAGTCAAGGAAACAATTAGGAAAAGGACCCTTTATCATAAAGTATTTTTTCATTGCCAAAGATGGGAAGATTCAACACTCTTTTAGAAGCCTTTTAGGAGCTCTGCACGAGGCTCCACATTCAATAGCTAGCAGTTGGTCCTCTTTCTCCATCCTGGCTAAGGCTCAAGTATGTGTATAAGGAAAGTGGCAGAATATAGCCCCCCTGCTCCCCCTAGACCAGTGACTGGCTTGGGAATGTAGAAGTGTGTGCCGGGAGGACACTTCATCCTTCCCCATTCCAGGCTACCTCAAGGCTATGTCTGGGTTTCTGTGTAGGAACAAAGGAGGAAGGAGACCGGGAGATTTCAAGTAGCCGAGAGAGTCCCCCTGTGAGAGCCAAAAAGCCTCGTAAAGCCAGGACGGCTTTCTCCGACCACCAACTCAATCAACTGGAGCGTAGCTTTGAACGACAGAAGTATCTGAGTGTGCAGGATCGCATGGACCTGGCGGCTGCACTCAACCTCACTGATACCCAGGTCAAGACCTGGTACCAGAACCGCAGGTAAGGGAGGCTGTGGTGGGGAGCAGAGGCATCTGGTCATCTCGGTCAAGACAACTACACCAGTCTTCTATCCTGTGTGGCCTCGGAGTCACTAGGGACTCAGAGGGCCCGGAGTGGGCAGTTGGGGGGTTTTCAGACTGGAGTAGGGATTAGCCATACCTCCTAGGTGATAAGTAGCTGGAGTTTGGAGAATTTTGTACTTCTAAGTGTCTTTCACCTATGCTGTTTTTCTCTCTCAAATCTGAGTGGCTGAAATTTCTCCCACTTTGCCTCCAAATCAATCAAGCCACACCTTCTCAAATCGAGACATCCGTGTAGCAGACACTCAGGCCCATAAAACCGATGCGCTGCACCCTTTTGGGCCTGCCCCAGGATGGTTCCAGATTATAACCAGTCACTCAATCTGGCTATCGCTGTTCTGAAGAGCGGACCCACTGGCCTCGGCTTAAAAGTCTTTGCCTGGCCTGTGAGGCAGCCAGGAGGAGGGTTAGGGTTGGCAGCCGGTCAGGCATCTAGGCTGAGGGTCTGTCCCCTATTCTGGCCACATCAGAGCCCTCCAGGAACCACAGCTTCCCTTGAAAGGAAATTAGGAAAGGAGCTGGCAGTACTTGTAGGCCCCTGAACTGCAGTCCGAACACCCAGACCCCGCAATCTGGGGCCAAGGTTATGCCAGGTTTCTAAGCCTGACAGTTGTCTCCCTTGTCTCAATTTTCCCTCTCCCGCCTTTTCTCTCGTTTGTGTTTTAATCGTCCATAAGTGTGGTTGGAAATGCCCATCCAGTTGTCATCTTTACCATAATTTTCTGTCTCATTACATACGGTTTCAGCCACCCTAATTCTGTCGGAAAACATTAGTGTCATTTGTCGCCAGTTTAAAATGGGCGACATGTTTATTAATTTGGCTGGAGCTGCCGGGGATGGAGGGTCCACCAGCCCTGAGTTCCTTCAGGAGGCATGTGAGCAAAGGCCTGCTGCCTCTTCTTCCTAGTGGGGGTGCGGTGGGGGAGGGAGGAGACCAAGAAAAGCGGATCACAGGTTTTAATTGTTACTCTCTCCCAGAGGAGACAAGATTTTGAAATGCATTTTTCCCCTCCTGGAATGGCCCCGAGGTACTGTCCCCTTGGGAGAGCCCTCCCTCAAACGAATTCCGTTTTGAAACCTTGTCACCTTCCTCACTTTAAGCCGGCCGCCTGCTGTAAGGTCCTGTCAGGCTGATGAGAGAGATGTGTCTCCACAGCCTTGGGGACCAGAAGGGGCAGGGGTCCAAGGCCCAAGAGCCTCTGTGTCCCTTTGTTTACGGTTTCTTCTCACTGGGTCTGGAGGAAAGGGGGAGGGCAGAGAGCACACGCTCTGGGATTGTTGGGGAGCCACTTGGGGAAGAGAATTAAAGGAGGGAGGAAGAAGACTGCCTTAGAAAGAGTGGTCTCAGTTGATCTCTAGAAAAGTTTCAGGAAGTAGCCAAACTATAAGGGTGGCAACAGCAGAGCAAAGAGGCAGGAGCAGGCAGCAAAGCTCGGGGAATTTTATTTAGGAGCGACTGTCTGGGAAGCCGGCTTGGATTCGGGTGATTCTGTGAGGGAGGGGGTGGCCTGGGGGCCAGGAGGTGTGGTTCCCGCCCGATTCTCAGCGCCCTCTAAGTCTTCCTTGTCCTCCCCGCGGAAGAAGAGACCGGCGGAGGAGAGAACGGGCCCTGGGCTGTGCCCCCAGCCGCGGTGCACGCACGTCTGTTTTTTTTTCCAGGACCAAGTGGAAGCGGCAGACCGCGGTGGGCCTGGAGCTGCTGGCTGAGGCGGGGAACTACTCGGCGCTCCAGAGGATGTTTCCGTCGCCTTATTTCTACCACCCAGGCCTGCTGGGCAGCATGGACAGCACCACCGCGGCGGCGGCCGCTGCCGCCATGTACAGCAGCATGTACCGGACTCCTCCCGCGCCCCATCCCCAGCTGCAGCGGCCCCTGGTGCCCCGAGTGCTCATCCACGGCCTGGGGCCCGGGGGACAGCCGGCCCTCAACCCCCTGGCCAACCCCATCCCAGGCACCCCGCACCCCCGGTGAAGAGCCAGCCTGCAGACCCTCCCTGAGCCCTCCCCCCACCAGGCAGTCTGGCCTCCCCTGCCGTCTACCAGGAAGCAAAGAAAAGAGAGGAAGACGCTCAGCAGTGGGCGGGGGTCCCCGAAAGAGCCAGCCCTCCGCACTCCATCTCCCCACCCCCAGAGACAGGGCTGGAAAGCTCCCCCACAGCAGTATGACTGTGGAAAACGCTGACCCCACACAGAGTGCGACCAGTAAGTGAAAACATCAACAAAAACAAAAACCTCAAGTTCTTTTTAAAAATGACTTTAGGGACAAGCAGGAGGGCGGGGGGTGGGGTAAGGAGGGAGAAAGAAGGGCAAGGAGAGGAAACTGCACAGGCAGAGAGAGTTGTAGATGAACAGCCTCAGATTCCAAGGCAGAGGGCGTTGCTGTGGACATTCCGTCTGGCCCAGAGAAAAGAGGAGGGTAACTGAGAACTTTGCACTGAATTCTCATGACCTTTTTTCTTTCAGAAAAGTGGCATGCTCCATAATATGAAAAAAAATGTACATTTGAAAGACTGAGTGATAAGTGATATATCATATTTATTATATGTTGTCCAAAAAAGAGTCACTTATATACCTTAGTAAAACATGATTTTTCTTTTCATGTCTTTTTGATTCAGTAAAATAAATGCTTAGACAAAAATATAGATTTTTTGGTGATTGAAAATTACAGAAATAAAGTTTATCTTTTTTTAACAAGTGATGAAATCCGAGGGAGCTGATTTTACTAAAGCAAAGTGTACTATGATGAAATGTGTCACTTGATTTAGAATTACCCAGAGTCCCTTCCGGAATATTAGGAATTTACAACATCTATAAAGACGTTGGGTTGACTTGGGTAAAAACAGCTCCATTTTTCATGTTGGCCTCTTCCGAGCCGTTAATTTGGTACCTGTGAAGTTTTTTCAAGTGGATGATTTCAGAGCAGTTCGTGAAGCCGCAAGAGAAAATCTGTGCTTGTAGGCTTGCTGGCCAAGTAGGCGGCCAACTTTCCCTGCTGCCCTCGCTGGCCTGGCAGCTGCAGCCGAACCGAGTCTGACCGCCGTTCCTCCTTCTCCTAGGGCTCCTCTCAGCGGTAAGGGTCCGGAGCACTGGGCAGCAGAGACACCGGCAAGAGCTGGGCGGTGGGCGGGCAGACGTGCGGGCCGCGCAGCCGTTCTTCAGCCTGAGGCCGGGTGTCCGTGTGGTGGGGCAGCCTGCAAGCAGGAGGCTGTAGGGTGCGCAATTAGGGTGCCCTGGGGACTCGGAGAGGCCTGGCTAGCAAACCCTGGTTGTGCTTTGATCCCTGCCTTCTTGTTCCCCGGCAGGCATCCAAACCCTAGCCCCACACCAAGCCTCTTGTCTTGGTGAGTTGGTTGTGATGGGATGCCTAGAGCAGAATGCAACTCTGGTTGAGACAGGTGTGCCGAGCTTTTTATGCGCGTCCCTGGATCTTTGGGGACCACAAAATGAGAGGCCCTGCCCAGAGAGTAGTGGAGGTCAGCTGCTTGCTTTGGGAGTGTGTATCAGTGTGTGAGAACTGGTGTGTAATACTCTTAACACCTTGGCTAGAGCCTCACCTCATCCAGAGCCTGACCCAGCCCTAGACCTCCCTCCCTTACTAGCTCCCAAGAGGCTGAGCCCTCCCGACTAGGAGAGGCAGAACTGGAAGGGGATGGTTGTACTGTTCTGGGGCTGCTCCCACCTTCTCCAGCCTGGAGGTCACTTCTCCCGTTGCCAGAGAGTTGAATCCCTATCTGGGTATCTTCACATCTCTGTCTTCTCTCTGGCCCTAGTATGTAGTCAAAGGAGTAAGACCTGCAGCTAAAACACATCCAGACCCATTTTCCAACTTTCTCTGATGTCTGAATCTTAGTAGAGTTATAAAAACATTTTTTAAAAATGTTGAGTGCTGTGGGAGTGTGTGTTGGGGAGGAGTGGGAAGGAAAAAGGAAAAAGACCTGAAATCCAGGAAGAAATTGCCTTGGGCACCTTGATCAGACTTTGGCTAATTAGGGAGTGATTTCTCTCCAGCTCATCAGTTTGCTTTAAAAATGGTCGTGGTCTTGTTTGATTTTAACAAAAGGGTCTGGACTGGCCCTTCTCATTTTCTTCCCGCTGAGCCGCGACAAACTCAAACAGCTGGGCTAGGCTGGAAACTGGGCACCACTGTGTCTAGTGGGAATGCCTTTTGCCTGGACAGTCAGCAGACTCTCCTTGTTCTATCTTAGCTGCTGTTGGATTTTACAATCATGTTTAAATACTTCAGGTCCTTAAATGGTCCACCTGGGCCTAAAAAGGCACTTTCCAGGACCTGGGGAGTTGGGGGAGGCAGCTTCTTTCTGCACTGGCCCCAGGGCTGATCATCTCTGGGGAAAAGGGGGAGCTGGGAATTCATTGGTGCTCACATATTCAAAGTTCCATACTAAGAATGACCTCAAGTTCAGTTGGAAAAAGCACATAAACAAACCTTCAACTATAAACAAGACCATAGAACCCATCTGCTACCAGCAGCCCGCCAACCACTCTGCTGGGGAGCCTGCCAGCTACCCCTTCACTCTCAAGGCCAAACTGGGACTCCAAACACGCACAATGAAGGGGGAAACACCATGTCTACAGGGACCAAGTTTTCTTAATTAACCTCCTATTCCACTGCTGCTAGCAATTAGTCTAGATCTACCAAAGTCCTCCCAAATGTGTTTTTGCTTCAAAACCATGTTTTCTTTCACCCCTAAGCCATGCAGCTGAAAGTGTCAATTCCCTTCTAAATTTGTTTTGGGGATTTCCTGTTGCATAGAAGTTAGCAAATGGAGTGAATGAGTGAGTGAGTGAGTGAGTGAGTGTGTGTGTGTGTGTGTGTGTGTGTGTGGTGTGGTGGTGGGATTGTTGTCCCAGGGAGAAAGTTGAGTGCTGAATCCCTTCTTTTCTTTCTGCGGCAGTACTATAAGGGGCACCTCAGCAAGTGCCCTTCTATTCAAATGTTCCCAAACTACTGCTTAGAAGTCAAGTGCAAACATAGTCCATTCCCTCAAAAGAAATCCTTCTGTCTGTGCCTGCCCAACAAAGTAGGGAGGTCGGCTAAAAGGTGAGGAGTGCAACACCAGGTTTTCCAGAAAAAGCAAGGAACAGGATAACAGACAAAGGTATTTTCACCAGGGAGATCAGAGTCAGTGTGGGGGCTCAGGGGTCTGCTGGTTCTGGGAGCTGCACTTCTTTTCTCTTTCCCACCTTCAGCTGGTGTCAGAAGGACACTCCACTGCTTGCCCCATTTGGATTGCTCCTTTGATTAAGTTGGGGACTGGCAAAACAGGGATTTTCAGGGGCATTCTTTCCTTGCTACAGAAACACAGGAAAAAAAAAACCCACTTGTTTCAGAGAGATGTTTAAACACAAAGACCTCTTAAACTTGCTCTCTTTAAGATCAGCTCTGAGACTCCAGCAAACCTAGCACTAATAGGTAGTGAGTGTGAAACAAGTTAACTCCCCAACTAGCAGCCAGCCATTCTAACCCCAGCCAACAATTTTCAATGAGTTGCAAAGTGATGATTGCTGCTTGCCTCCATGCCTCCAGCAAATATACTTAACACCTTGTATCAGTTTATTTTTGCTCCACCCCTTAAAATGAAAGCCCACATGATGGCAAATTAGGCAGCTGATTCCCTCCTTTGCAAATAAGACTGCTTACCGAAAACCAAGACTTTCCTCCTCCCCCCTCCCTGCCATCTGACTCCTGCCTAAGCAGCCCTTCCCCAGGAGCCTGCTGAATCCCACCTCCCCTCTTGAAACAGGCAGCTTCTTTTGTTACATTTTTAACTTTCTAAAAATATTTGGAAAAGCTCTCCCCAGGGGGAAAGAAACTTTAGTCCTTATTAAGCAATGTGGTTACAAAAATATACTGGAAGAGAGCTGCTTGGTTTTCTAAAAAGCCAGACATGCCTTGAAGTCAACATGCTTGGAAAGAGACTGACTTTTCATCACTGGTGGGCATATCAGGGGCAGAGCCGAGCCTCGTAGGGAACTGATGCTTCCTCTTCTGCAATGAATTCTTGGTGTGGGAAAGCTGGTTTGTCCTGTGTTTTGGCTGTTAGCTAGGCAATTAGGCAGAAGGGTGAGTGGGGCTTTCTCCAGGGTTTACCCCATGGACCCTGGAACAGTGCCTCGAGGCTTCTTGAACTTTCCCTAGGTCTTTGCCCAGTCCTAGCTTCTTGGCCAGTTCCAGCCTTCCTCTCTACCCACGCCTCATTTCCTCGAGTTGGGGGCCTGTGTGCCCCTCCCTTCTTCTGAAAGGTAGAACACCCGCGGTGCTTAGTAGGAGTAAGTGTGTGGGGTTAGAAGAGGGAGGTATCACTGGCCTATCGCATTGGAAAACCAGGTCATCTGTTCAGCGCGATGAGATGACCCAGAAGGGACTTTTCCCCTCCCCTTCTTCCAGCTGAATTCTGAAAGTCCCTGTCAGTCTTAGTGCTGCTGTGTGGACGGCCCCAGCCAACGTCGCATTCTCAGTTTCTCCACCTTCGTCTCTCCTCGGGCCTCCCTCTCGTTTCTCTCTCCTAGCACCACAGACAGCTCCTTGGGCGAGCGGTGGAGCAAACTGCCGGAGGCTGGAGGGTTCCCGGCAAAGCGTAGGCGACCGCAGGGGGCGCACCCGGGAAGGGTCGGCGGCGCCTGCGGGGGAGGTTCGCGAGGTGATTACAAAGCACCCTCCCTGGCAGAGTTTCCTGATTAGCTCTAAGACCAAACAGGGTCACTTTCCAAAGAACAAAATCTTCAGATCAATAAAGTAATTCGAAACCCAAAAGATCTCGGGGTAAGTAGTGCTCAGTGACAGATCAACTTTAAACCGTCCCTACTTAATAAGTTCTTAGCGAAAGCCGACTGGGAAGGAGAGGGGCCTCAGTTCCGCCGCTTCGAAGCCCCTGCGCCGCGGCCGCAGCGCAGTCGCCAGTGGAACGGCTCTCAGTGGCATTCGTTTTTTGTTTGTTTGTTTTTACTTTCTTGGCTAGCGCATCCCCGACTGTGCTCAGCGAACCGCCGCCTCGGTCGAGGGAAGCCCAGGAGAAGCGCTCCTGAGGCGGCCGCCCTGCAGACAGCGTTAAGCTGAGGCCCGGAACTCCACTGCCTTTTCCATCTCGCGTCTCCTTTCCCCGGTTTTGGGACTCTCCCAGCTCCTGTTACTATCTGGTTCGGGATAGCGGGTCGCCCCCGCAGGAGCTCCACTGAAAAAGGAGGACCTTCGCGAGCCTGAGATTGAACTTGTACGATAAAAAATGCTTTTGTCACTTCGGAGTTGAGGGAATTACGCTCCCACCCACCTCTGCGTCTGGCCGCCTGACTCGATTCTTCAGTGAAGAAGCCCTGGAAGTGGGATCCTCTTTCCCACTCCCAGCAACACACACACACACACACACACGCACGCACACACACACGTTGCAGCCCGTTGTTTATGCCGCGGTTCCCATGTCCCGCCATCGCCGGCCGGCTGCGCTCTGGGTCTTCAGGAGCGCGCCCAGGCCGGGCCTCTGCGAGCCCCACCTCACCCAACCCCGGACAGCCCCACGGCCCCAAGTTCCTGATCTCCGTTACAGACGGTGTGGGAGAAATGAGTACATTAGGACAGGGGCTGTATAGATCAGGGACAGGAATTTAAATACTTTCAGAAAAGGTGCCTGCGCAGGGCCTACAGAGCTGGGCCCCCTGTTCGCACATCTCAGTAGGCTTGGGAGAAAATAGGAAGCGTCCTCCTATGAAGATGATAAAATACTCATTGCCCAGGTAGAAGCTCGTATCTCTGTCTCACTTCACATACTACCCTCACCCCCAAGGCCTCAAGGCTGCAAATGAGTATCTCCCTTCAGATTTGCCCTCGGGTCTAGGAAGCCAGCTCCTCATTGTTGATTACCCCCACCTCCTCTACTGCCTCTCTGGCTCTCCTCTTCTTCTTTCCCTTTAGAATCAGAGGAATGGAAATGCTCAGTGGAATTTAGATGTTGACAGAGACTAGCTGGATCGTGGGTTACCCACATTTGAAAGCCAGGCACCATTGGGGGGCGGGGGGCGCTCCCAGTACATTGAGGGGCTGGAGAAGGTGTTCCAAGTTGAGCATGGTTATGTGAAACGGGAGAAAAAGGTTTTTGGAGCAATGTGTATTTATACCACTGCCTAAGGAGAGAGGAATTAGTGATAGTGCATTGTCCCACAGCTCCTATAGCACACAATTAGAATGCCCATTATGGAATAATAGTCTACTTCTACTTTCTAAAGCCAGTTGGCTGATAGAGTGTTAAGAAAAGGATATGGAAGTCGGTGCTACTCACTTCCTACCATAGGGAAGTTAAGCTACTCTTTATAGCTTCCAGATGTGGGAGTTGTCCAAGTGAAGAGACCATAGTAGGTCTCTTTCTCACTAGGCAGTTTCCTGGTTGACTGAACTGCTAGTAAATTACTTTCTAGTGATCTAATATGAAAAATTTGATTTTCCCAATACTCCTCATTTGAGAAAACAGGCATGCCATAATTTCTGAAAGATCCAGTAAGGATCAGATTGCGCAACTTCCTCTTGCACCAACTCTTAGCATTCCCATACCCCCAACCTGGGAATCTGCAGACCTATGGGCAGGCAATTTCTAGCCCAGATATTAGTAGATGGAGATGTCCATTGGAAGCAGGGCCATAATCACTTAGAAACCTCAAATTATTATTCATCTGCCCTATTTCCAATAAAGGTTCCATTGATAGAAACTTACCAAACTGTTTCCCTTAGATTAAGAGGATTTCAAAGGGACACCTACTTTTTCACTAGCCCTGAGTGAATACACTGTGGCATTACATTATACATACTCATATGCGAATAAATGCATAATTGTCATATAATAATTCATTTCTATGCATCAATAGATTAGACCAGAAAATCACATAAAACACAAATGGATAAATGCGAGTATGCGGTAATTCATTTTGTCTTCTTTTCTGGATTGCTTTTGAAAGTTCTGGCAATCCGTATTGTGGATCTC
>SJYX01005839.1:270729-327088 GCA_006410675.1 Oreotragus oreotragus | reverse complement strand
CAGTCCATGGGGTCGCTAACAGTCGGACAGACTGAGCGACTTCACTTTCATTTTTCTCTTTCATGCATTGGAGAAGAAAATGGCAACCTACTCCAATATTCTTGCCTGGAGAATCCCAGGGATGGGGGAGCCTGGTGGGCTGCCGTCTATGGGGTCACACAGAGTCGGACACGACTGAAGTGACTTAGCAGCAGCAGCTTAGCAGCAGTTGTAGCAAGCAGGCCCAAACTAATGCTACCGATTTCTTTTACCTCTGTCTTGTTATCCCTTTGGGTTAAAACCTTTGACGAAAATGAATGACATTATGCAGCTTCCCGATATTCTCGTGGCCTATTTATCCTTATGGAGTGTTAGTCCCTCAGTTGTGTCTGACTCTTTGTGACCCCCTGGACTATAGCCTGCCAGGTTCTTCCGTCCATAGGGTTTTTCCAGGCAAGAACAGTGAAGTGGGTTGCCATTTCTTTCTCCAATCCTTATGGAAGCCCCGATTATTTTCACCTGTTCAAAGTCCTCCCCCAAAGATATTTAACAGGTTATAAAGTTCGATTTGAAAAGACCCTGATGCTGGGGATGATTGCAGCCATGAAATTAAAAGACGCTTACTCCTTGGAAGGAAAGTTATGACCAACCTATACAACATATTAAAAAGCAGAGACATTCCGTTGTCAATAAAGGTCCGTCTAGTCAAGGCTATGGTTTTTCCAGTATGGATGTATGGATGCAAGAGTTGGACTATAAAGAAAGCTGAGCACTGAAGAATTGATGCTTTTCAACTGTGGTGTTGAAGAAGACTCTTGAGAGTCCTTGGACTGCAAGGAGATCCAACCAGTCCATCCTAAAGGAGATCAGTCCTGAGTGTTCACTGGAAGGACTGATGCTGAAGATGAAACTCCAATACTTTGGGCCTCCTGATGTGAAGAGCTGACTCATTTGAAAAGACCCTGATGCTGGGAAAGATTGAAGGCAGGAGGAAAAGGGAACGACAGAGGAAGAGATGGTTGGATGGCATCGCCGACNTTCATTGGAAGGACTGATGTTGAAGCTGAAACTCCAATACTTTGGCCACCTGATGTGAAGAGCTGACTCATTTGAAAAGACCCTGATTTTGGGAAAGATTGAGGGCAGGAGGAGAAGAGGACGACAGAGGATGAGGTGGTTGGATGGCATCACCGACTCAATGGACATGGATTTGGGTAGACTCCAGCAGTTGGTGATGATGGACAGGGAGGCCTGGTGTGCTGCTGTCCATGGGGTCCCAAAGAGTCAGACACGACTGAGCGACTGAACTGAACTGAAAGTTCGATTGGAGTTTGAATAAACCTGAAGTCTTTTCCACTTCATTTAGTAAAGCAATAATGACTGCTTTCATTCCAATAGATACTATGGCCCAGGGATCTGTTGAGAAGCCTCAGGTGAGTGAATTCAATAGAGGCAAGTTCTGGTCCCTGTGGGAGAAGGAAATGGCAACCCACTCCAGTATTCTTGCCTGGAGAATCCTGTGGACAGAGGAGCCTGGAGGGCTGCCGTCCACCGGGTCACACACAGTCAGACACGACTGAAGTGACTTAGCATGCATGCATGCATTGGAGAAGGAAATGGCAACCCACTCCAGTATTCTTGCCTGGAGAATCCTGTGGACAGAGGAGCCTGGAGGGTCACACACAGTCAGACACGACTGAAGTGACTTAGCATGCATGCATGCATTGGAGAAGGAAATGGCAACCCACTCCAGTATTCTTGCCTGGAGAATCCTGTGGACAGAGGAGCCTGGTGGGCTGTTGTCCATGGGGTCACAGAGTCGGACATGACTGAAGCTACTTAGCGGCAGTAGCTGGCCCCTGAAGACTTTTAAGGCCTGAGGCCCAGAGTCTGTTTGGGTCTTCATTCCCACTTACTTTTATCCTCCTGACTTTTGTTATTTTATATGACTGGGAGGTTTTTATGGGGTCAAAAGGTGATAGACCTAGCATTTCTGTTGAGGAATGTCTGTGCTGAAAAGTTGAATTAAGCTTGTAAATTTGCTGGATATAACTCTTAACAGTTTGGAACAAGATTAAAAAAGGCCCAACTATTCAAGGCACTGCTTATTAACAGCAGTGCTGCATACATTGGTGGCATTTCAGGAAGGATATCCTTTCTTTGGTAACAAGTTTTACAGGCTTTTCTTTTTCTCTCGTGAATGATCTGGGGGAACACAGTTCTTGGTTTTGCCCAGAAATTTGGCAAAAGGATATTTTCCAACATCCATGTTAATAAGTAATTGGATTTTAAACAGAAGTGATCTTGATCCAAGTCCAATCAGGATTGGAAAGAATCTCAAAGGTCATCTAGCTTAATACCTATTCTAGTTTTTGTTTTTTTTTTAACAACATATTTGATTTATGTCTTTATTTTTCTTTAAATCCCTGTTGCTCCAATTTTTTTTCTGTAAAGATAGAGAGGGGGAAGATAAGAGATACTACAGTGTTATAGCTTTGTCTTTCAATTTTAATGAAATTAAATTTGTGTGATCAAATCCTACTATACCCACCAAAAACAAGATTTCTGTAAAAGCTATTAAAATAACTTTTCTATCATAAAACTAATGCATGTTCACTGTGGAAAAAAATTTAAAATACTAAGGGGAGAAGAAAAAAGTTCATTTTCTATCATTCAAAGAAAACCATTGCTAATATTTAATTTGTTGTTTCTAGAATTTTGCTGTGAATTTTTGTATAGTTGTAATATTTCATCTGGGATAACATTTATGCTTTTCCCATAAGAAATACAAGTATCTCTGTATTATTTAAAACTTTTTGTAAGTATAATGTTTGATACATAAGATTCTGTTCCATAAATTTATCAAAGTCAAGTCAACCATTCTTTCATCGCTGGACATTTACATTGTTTTCCTTAATTTGAGATGAATTATGCTTTAATGAGTGTGAAACCAAGATTTTGGAGAAAGGATTCTAGATGTTTGGTATATCACTTTATTACTTCTCTTAACTAGGGCTGTGGAAGCAATGAAAGAGCAAGATCACCAGCTCAAGAAGAGAGAGGAGAAACTGACCAAAGGTAGTGGTTTCATGAATAGTGCAAATTCAGCCTGAGTGAATTGAGAGCTGTGATGGGCCTGTATATGCTGTGGTGAAGTAAGTGGAGAACACCACTTACACGTTTTTAGTGTATATGTTAAACTTCCCTGATTTTGAGTATGAATTTGGCAGCTCCTCACCAGAGAAGGGGACTTGCCTAGCTAAAGAGATGGCAAGAAGGTTATATATCTTTTGATTTAGGTTGGTAACATGTTGCTTGCCTAGGTTGCTCTACTGTTTTCTGTGCTCCAACTATTCTGTGGGTAAATGGAAGGCTTTAGCTTCTAGGACGGTCAATATGGCACCTTTTATCAGAACTAAATTCAGGTTAAGTTAAAAAAAAAATCACGATCCACAAAGAAATTTGAGGGTGGGCATGGGGGCTTGAGAAAAAGAATTAAATAGCAATAGTCTACCCTTTCATTTGCATGACACACATTAACCGCAACACAGAAGTTCCAAGAGAACTGTCTTGTTCTCTTGTCTCCAGGAGCCCATGTAGGGCGCTTTAATTGCCACATTTTCAAACCGATGTAATGGTGGGGATGTCTTAGTAATTACCTTAATGAGATAACACCTTTCCTTCCCTCAACCTACTCATTATCACGCCTCTTGTTCAAATTTCAACTACAAAGAACTATACTTCTAAAAAAAAAGAAGTCTGAAATGTATTGTTCCAGGGCTCATACCCTTAAAATAATCACATTGCACTTATCTTAAAAATATGAAAGAAACAGTACACACAGGCAATTCAAATATGTTAAAGGGAAGGCTTGAGATAAGTAAACTAAACATCTGGGTGCCCTTTAATTATTCTTGGTTGGATTCTTTATCTTGACCTATAGTGATGCTAAGGTGCCAAAGTGATGAATTTTAAGATGTTGGGCTGTGAAGACGTGCAGCTGCAACACTGATGGATTTAGGAAGGGATGGTAACAAGGTTAGCTGCATGTGAAGTGTGAATTGAGATTTTTGCAAAGAGACTGTGATTGCAGATGGGCATAATGTTGTACCCTTGCATGAAATCTTGCTATTATTGTATAATGGTCAGACAGAGTGTGAAATGACTTATTACTTTTCTTTTATTCTTTAATGAAGTTGGTTAGAGTAGCAGTAGTACTGTAGTCAATAGTGGTAAAGCACACACACACAAAACTATATGACAGGTGCTGACATACTAAATATTTATTTGGTTTTGACTTTTTCCCCCTAATTCTCATGAATATACATATGCAAACAGAAGCATCTCTTTATCTATATAGACAAATTTGCACTGATATGTGTATCTGTGTATACCTTTATTGTCCTGTGTAAATGTCTATACACGGCTCTGATGCATGTAAAATATTTCAATGTCCAAGGAAATTTCATAGCACTTATAAGTGTTTAAAAATGCTGTGATGCTTTGAGACTGATTTCTGCTTGACATTCTGATTTTAAAACTCAATTTGGATTTATATGGGTAATGTTGAAATATCAGTTTATCATTGTGACTAGGAGTGCTTTATGGAACAAAGCATAATAAAATCCCATGATGAAGCACAGTCTTTAACATGGTTTTAGTTAATGGAAAGATCAAATCACAGTTCTTCTGTCTTGTAATGCAGAGTACACGTCTTTCATTATATCACAGAACCCATAATGTAAATGTTTCTTTAGTTCCCAGTATCAGCACCAGGAAAGGATACTACCTTAGGCTTTACAAGTCAAAGGGAAATAATGCTATGATGTTAAAAACAAAACTAACAAACCCACCTCTCCCTGTATAGTCAGTTTTCTGGCTCCAGATGTTTGTGTTAGAAACACTGAGAAATAGTTGGTTTTGGAGATTAGGGATTCTGTTCATTGTAGAATGACTTTTTATATGGTCTGTGAGATTCGTTATCATTTTAATGCATTGGTTTGATACTCTTGATATGAATAATAACTGTTTAGAAAAGACACATAAGTATGTCTTTAACATAACCCCATGGCTCAGATGGTAAAGAATCCACTTGCAATGCAGGAGACCTGGGTTCGACCCCTGGGTTGGGAAATCCCCTGGAGAAGGGAATATCTACCCACTCCAATATTCTTGTCTGGAGAATTCTGTGGACAGAGGAGCCTGGCAGGCTACAGCCCATGGGGTTGCAAAGAGTTGAACTTTCACTTTCACTTTTAAGTTTAAAATTTAGCATTTTAAAAGAAAGTTAAATTTGTTTGCATATTTCACATTGTTATATAGTTAGGCCCTGATATTAAGAAAAAATCTTCTGTGTTTGAAGTATACTAAGAGTCAAATGATGTTCTTCAAAGCAACACATAAATTTAGACCAATTGGCTGAGAAAAATAATATTTAATCTTCTTTCTCAGCACCAAATTTATTGACCCTTTCTCCTCATTTTTCTTTGGTTCAACTTGCTGCATAGGCTGAAAGAATTCTGGCTATGACAATGTCATTCCTCATCAGTCAAAAAGTAGAATGACATTTATTTAGGTGAAATCTAGAAGTAGATATCACTTTTTTCTTTTTTTTGAGTAAATGTTATCTTTTACTAGGAGTTTCTTAAAGTGACTTAGTCTAAGATTGTAGTGGAGCAAAACATGGGGTATAGTGCGCTATGAGGAGAGCAAATTTGTGAAGGACTTGAATTTGTGAGGTATCTAAGCTCCACATGTTTGTGATGTCAGTTTTAGGAAAGACATACATTCTTGTTGCTTACATGGTGACTTGGCCATATCTGTAGAAAACTGGACTTTTGGCAACTGTAAGTAGTCACCTTCTTTATTCTATACTGAGTAAGTGCTGTGATTGGCTTACATCTACTAAGCTCAGCTTCCCAAGTAGTGCTAGTGATAAAGAACCCATTTGCCATTGCAGGGTTCTATCTCTGGGTCAAAGCTGTGGTTTTTCCAGTAGTCATGTATGGATGTGAGAGTTGGAGTATAAAGAAAGCTGAGCACCGAATAACTGCTGCTTTTGAACTGTGGTGTTGGAGAAGACTCTTGAGAGTCACTCAGACAGCAAGGAGATCCAACCAGTCCATCTTAAAGGAAATCAGTCCTGAATATTCATGGGAAGGACCGCTGCTAAAGCTGAGACTCCAATACTTTGACCACCTGATGCAAAGAACTGACTCATTTGAAAAGACCCTGATGCTGGGAAAGATTGAGGGCAGGAGGAGAAGGGGATGACAGAGGATGAGATGGTTGGATGGGATCATGGACTCAATGGACATGATTTTGAGCAAGCTCCGGGAGTTGGTGATGGACAGGGAAGCCTGGTGTGCTGCAGTCCATGGGGTCACAAAGAGTCGGACATGCCTGAGCGACTGAACAGAACTGAACTGATCTCTGGGTCAGGAAGATCCCCTGGAGGAGGGCAGGGAAGCCCACTCCAGGATTCTTGCCTAGAGAATCCCATGGACAGAAGAGCCTGGCAGGTTATTGTTCATGGGGTTGCAAAGAGTTGGACACTATTGAAGCAACTTAGCACAGATGCTCCCATTACTCAGATCAGCCCTTCTTTACCTATATGAATGTGAATCTTCATAAGAGGATGCATTATCTGTTACATAGGTGGGAATCTGATCTACTTTTTGAATTTCAGGTTTTTAAAAAATTAGCTGAGCTGCATCTGTTGCAGTTAACAGTGATAATATTTTAGGAATCCCCTACAACTTAACACCAATGTTGTAAAATGTTGACTACTTCACTAAGAATACACAATTCGCTCATAAACATTTATCTCAGCTAATTTTTCAGTTGATAGCTTTACCCTTGAGGTTTACCCTAATCTCATTAGTTATGTTTGAAAATACTTAATGGTTGTTTTCTTTAGCAAGATGAGCAATGTTCCTTGTGGATTGGTCAGAATGTGATGAAACAAAGTTTCCTTATTAAAGAATTACCACATCTTTCTTTTCCAAGTACTAGTTTCTAAATTCTGGAAAGTTATCAAGAACATTAATCTGCACATACTTTTTGATTGTGTCTAGTAAATTAACATCTAACATTACCCTCAATGTGTGTTATATATATATCTTTTCCTCCTCAGTCCCTAGGTCAAAGTAGGTAAAGTTTACATGATTGAATGAGGAGGTCATTGGTTAAAGATAGCATATCCAAGTGATGTTTGCAATTTGATATATATTCTCCGATGGGAGGAACCATGTCTGCTCTTTCATTGTATTTTGAGTACCAGGCAAATACATCTGAGAAACCTAAGGGTACAGTAAATATTCGTTACCATTATTAACTATGGCGATGATATAGTACATTAAAATTTTTTAAATTTTCAATTGGCTTTTGGCTACCGTAGATGTCAGTGAGAGGAATGACGTGGTAAAATTGTGTTAGTTAAGTAACATAGTTTATTCTTGAATTAATTGCACTACCAGCCTACTTTTTAATTAAACTCATTCATTTTTCATAGCTCCAAATTAGTCATATGACTCACTAGACTTGTTGTCATTTGTTTGTAGTAAGTAGAGAAATGTATGGAACATTCTTCCAACTCTTTTCTAAAAAAGATCCTCTTTATTAGGGATAGAAGTGAAGGCTGATGTCAGGAATTGACTCCATTTTCCTTTGGATCCTATATTCTAAATTGTATTGGTGAGTAAATTCAGTCAGCTACATAATCTAAGAAAAGGAATAGAGATCCCTTTAGCTTATTAGCAATATTCTTAACAGGGTAATGACAACTGGGAAAATAAATTGAGTTGGCAATTTAATAGGTATAATTCAAAGAGTAAACAGAAGCAGTTAAATTTCATGGTTAATAGTAGTACTATTGAAACAAGGTGACTAGAAGACACTGTTAATGAAAACAGTGACTTTCAAAATGAAGCTACATTTAGCAACTATTTTTCACCAGAAGTATTTGGCATGATGTTTGGGTTCAAAATTACTATTCTGTATTGCTTAATGCATTTTTAACTGGAATCTGCAGTGTGTGTGGCAGAAGAGAGAAAAACTGATGCTTTTTCCTGTGAGAAAGCTCACATCCAGAGTCTCTTTGTATTTTTACCACACCCATACTTAAGAAGCTTGGAGAACAAAAGCATACCAATAGAGAAAAATCTGCGGGGAAGGCAATGGCACCCCACCCCAGTACTCGTGCCTGGAAAATCCAATGGACGGAGTAGCCTGGTGGGCTGCAGTCCATGGGGTCGCTAACAGTCGGACAGACTGAGCGACTTCACTTTCACTTTTCCCTTTCATGCATTGGAGAAGGAAATAGCAACCCACACCAGTATTCTTGCCTGGAGAATCCCAGGGATGGGGGAGCCTGGTGGGCTTCCATCTATGGGTCACACAGAGTCGGACACGACTGAAGTGACTTAGCAGCAGCAGCAGAGAAAAATCTGTAAAGTCTTGTCGGGTATTATTTGGGTATTGTTATTTTGTTGGAAAAGATGTGAAAATATGAAGAACTGGAAAACGGAACAGCTAAAATAAGTTGTAATGAATCATATCTCAAAAACACAAGGGAATACAAATGTAATGACAACACATTTTCATTATTCTCAAAACAAATTCTGTCTGATAGGTTAAACCCTATTAATTGGATATTTTAGCTACTTACCAAAGCAATAAGACTATAATAAGTAGCCTTTTCTTCTAAGGGATAAAAATATGCTAGTGTTATTTTATTTGGTGATGTTCTGGTTCTCTTAAGCTACATATTTTATGGAAAGAGTAGAGAGTATGTGTAAAGAATTTATTAAGATATTTCATATGGGGGACTTCAAGTTTCCTAGATACTTTTGGTACCAGTATATTTGAAGGAAAAATTGAAGAAACAATGTAGGAACCATAGAGACATGATAACTCTCCCCAGTGTACTACTATGATTCATAATTCACAGGAGAGCAAGGCTCAAGTGGATCATACATTTTATGGTGCAAATGGGATTAATATTGGACTTCATAGATACATGTTTATAACAAAGAAGACCATATTTCAATGTCTTCCTACTCTATAAGGGTTAGGAAGATGAACATTAGAATTATTTTTTAAGCTTCTAGATTAAAAAAGAGGCCAATGGTTATTACTGCCCAAAGGCAAAGATAATTTTAAAATTATTTTAGTTCTTAGGGCTCTGACGTCTGTTCACACTGGGCAGCATTGCTATGACTCATATTTATTGTTTATGAGACACTGAAATGTGTGATCACCTTTTCAACATAGAAATTGTCTTGCTGGCATGTAAGTGTCAAGATCATCGCTTTTCTAAGTTATAATGCCAAGAATGAAGCAGATTTATTTGCAAGTACATTCTAGATACCTCTTTGAGATGTATTTATTTCTAAAACCAACGTGCAATTGTTGACTGTGGACAGTAAGAGTGCATGGCTAGATAGATCCCTGCATGCACACATGGAGTGGCACTTGAGCCAGTTTACAGAGTCATTCTACCACTCCCCCTTGTGTTTGTCAATGCCTTACTCTATTTTCTTCAGAGTTTTCCTTCTTTCCTCCCACTGCTACTTACTTTCTTCTTTTATCCATTATACCTCTATTTAGTATTTAGCCATCCTTGTATGTATAATATTTGATTATTGGCTTACTTTTCTCCTTAGACTACAAGCGTTTTGAAGACATATGTTATTCATTAAAAAATTTTCCCTAATGCCTATCAGAGATGCTCAATAAATATTTATTCCCACAAGCTGCTGCTGCTGCTGCTAAGTAGCTTCAGTCGTGTCCGACTCTGTGCAACCCCATAGATGGCAGCCCACCAGGCTCCCCTGTCCCTGGGATTCTCCAGGCAAGAACACTGGAGTGGGTTGTCATTTCCTTCTCCATTGCATGAAAGTGAAAGGTGAAAGTGAATTCGCTCAGTTGTGTCCAACTCTTAGCTAATATTCCTTAAAATTTTTCATTTTGGTTTCTAAAAATTTTTTTTGAAGTATAGTTGATTTACAATATTAGTTTCTGATATACAGTAAAGTGATTTAGTTATATATATATATTCTTTTATATTATTTATATTATATATGTAATATATTCTATATATATTCTTTTTCATATTCTTTTCCATTATGATTTATTATAGGATATTAAATAAGCTGCCTGTGCTATACTGTAGGACCGTATTGTTTATCCATTCTATGTATAATCGTTTATGTCTGCTAATCTCAAACTCCCTATCCCTCCCTCCCCTATACTCCCATTCATCTTGGCAACCACAGGTCTGTGTCTGTGAGTCTGTTTTTTCTTTGTAATTAAGTTCATTTGTGTCATATTGTAGATTCCACATACAAGTGATATCATATGGTATTTCTTTTTCTGACTTCACTTGGGATGATAATCTCTAGGCCCATTCATGTTGCTGCAAATGGTATTATTTTCTTCTTTTATATGGCTGATACCATTTCATTGTGTATATATATATAAATAAATAAATATATATATATATACACACTAGATCTTTTTTTATTTATCTTAAATTGGAAGATAATTACTTTACAATGTTGTGTTGGTTTTTGCCATACTACAATGTGAATCAGCCAAAAGTGTACACATGTAGCCTCTTTCTGAACCTCCCTTTCACTGCCACCCAACCCCACCCTCTGGGCGATCACAGAGCACCAGGATGAGCTCCTTGTGTCTTACAGCAACTTTCCACTAGCCGTCTGTTTCGCAGGTGGTACTGTAGACGTTTCCATGCCACTCTCTCAGTTCACACACCCTCACCGTCTCCTGCTGTGTCCACAAAGTCTGTTTTCTACGTCTGTAGCTCTGTTCTTTCCCTACAGATAGGTTCATCAGTACCATTTTTCTAGATTCCGTAAGTATGAGTTAATATACGATATTTATTTTTCTCTTTCTGAATTACTTTACTCTATATTTAGGCTCCAGTTTCATCCACCTCATTAGAACTGACTCAAATGCTTTCCTTTTTATGGCCGAGTAATATTCCATTGTGTATGTGTAACGTAACTTCTGTATCCATTCATCTGTCAACGGAGAGTTAGGTTGCTTCCGTGCCTTGGCTCTTGTAAATAGTGCTGCTATGAACATTGGAGTGCATATATCTTTTCAGATTATAGTTTTGTCCAGATATATGCCCAGGAGTGAGATTCACATTCTAATATTCTTATCTTGCAAGTTATGTAGGCTGTTGTCAGCATTATTAAACGCTAGAGTAGACATTTTTTCTTTTCTCATGTCTTCATATATAAATTTAAATTTCTGATTCATTTAATTTAGACGTAATATTTAAGGATTCTTGGTTTGGATTATAACACAATATCATGTGTATAATATTCAGTGTTTGACAGGTCAGAGTCTCCTGTAGAGCTTCTTATTTACCAAATGGAGCTTATGGTTTGTGATGATTTTCTCCAAAACGTAGGTGGGAGATTAACCTTTTATTTATTTTCTATAGCAGCCAAGAAGGACTGGAATATAGAGTTTTAGAAAGGGGAATTAGAGCTATGAAATCTTATGAGCCATCTCTCTTTCTTAAAAAGATAAGTAGAAAAAGATAAAGGTATTCCCTCATTCATAGGCTTTGGGAAAGTTTAATTAAACTTATTGGTGAAATGTCTAAGAAAAATGAGTTAGCATTCACTAACCATTTTGACTATTATGAAGTCATTTTGGTATTTATTAAAATGTTCTCTTGGCTCTTGTTGGTTCATCTAATTTGAAAGCATGATTTGCAGAGCTTTGATAGATGAATATTAAAATGTGCCTGGTTTCCTTATATCTTCTGCTGGGGTTCTGCCCAGCATTTCTCTGCAATGCCAAATGACCAGGGAGTCCTGGCAAAGAGAGTCTTCAGGCTTTGGCAATAGAAGATGGGCCTACACTTTCTCAGCTGCCCAAATATTTTGTGACTTTCAGTCTCAGCAGGCCTCCCCATCTCTTCCATAGCAACAGGGAATTTGGGGGATTACTGTGGTGTTGTTTTTTCCCCCCTTCCTCCTGTGGGAGAATACCACTACTTCTAAGCTGTGATAAATCAGGTCACTGGCTAGAATTCAGTATAGCCCTGTTAGACTCTATTTGTAGAGGGTAGAGTTTATATAATACTCAAAGGTAAGTCTTCTTTTGGGGGCCTAGGGAAAAAATCAAATTAAATATAATGCCAAGTTCTACTGTATTTTCTCTTCTTCTTGTGGGATATGTCAAAAATGTTATTTCCCTTTAAGAAATAAGCACAGATATAAGTAATATGTCAAGAACTAATTTTAAGGTCATTTCCATAGAAGGCTCTTATTAAACCAAGAATTTATCATGGATAATGTTCAGATACCTAAATGATACAAAACAACTCTCTTAGAGGACTACTCTAAATGCATTTTATGGTACATGGATTGTTTTACTGTGAACATTCCCAGTGATTGGTACAAACCTTTGCCAATGAATGACAAATTTACATACACATCATGTCAGCCAGCAATATTTTACAGCTTTAATTGCTTTAGCTTCAGGCATTCCATGTCAAAATAGAGTGTTTAATGTCCTGCAAGTTGCTCGGTTTCTTTGCAATGTTAAATTATTCTGTAATTTGCCTGTTTTCTTTCTAATGCATTGTCCATTAAGTTCATTAATTTAAAATGTATAAAATGTATGATGCAACTTTAAGTGGCATTATAGCTTTGTTTTAGAAGTTCTGGGTGTGCATCAGGAAGAAAACCTGAAGTGTATTTGCATAAAGTATTTACCCCTACTTCAAATCTCAGTTACGGAGATCCTCTTTTATGTTGCTAAACTTTTTTCTTAATGTGAACCATACTGTTTACACTAATATGTATATGTCAAATATCATACAGATTTTTAGTTTTAGATAAAATAACACTTTTATTTTAATATACTCCAAGTAAGTAATATAGACTCTATTAAAAGGAAAAATATTGTATCCTGTGAATTCATCCATATTTTAATGATATACTTAATTTTATTTAGTAAAGCCTAAGAGAAAGAATGAAAGGAGTAAAAGTTTTTTCTGCCCATTTAATTAAACCAGTTTTAACAAAGATGTATCAGTACAGAAACACAGTTTTTGGTATTCTTGGTTGTTATAGGTTTGAAATATATTGAAAAGATAATCTTTTATAGTTTATAATTTTAAAACTATAATAGTTTATAGTTTTTAATCTTTTATAGTATCTAGTTTATATCTGTTATCATTTTTAATTGATAGGTGTTTACTTTATGGTCATTTGTAAAGAATGATCCTTGTTTTGTAACTATTTCAGATGTGGTACTGCTATGCGCATATATATTGTGTTTGGGTGTTAAGATTAATTAGCAAAATTTACATAAATATGTAAAAGCTAAAGAATGTCAGATAGCTGCTCTTCTCTATGAATAGTGCCATGTTCAGTCTGTTCTTTAGTTATATGATAAGTGTTAGTCACTCAGTCGTGTCTGATTCTTTATGACCCCATGGACTGCAGCCTACCAGGCTCCTCTGTCCATGGAATTCTACAGGCAAGAATACTAGAGTGGGTTGCCATTTCCTTCTCCAGAGGATCTTCCCCACCCATGGATCGAACCTGGGTCTCCCACACTGCAGCCAGATGCTTTACCAACTGAGCCACCAGGGAAGTTGAGTTGTATAATATATGATCATTTAAAATAAGATTTGTATTTCTCAGTGTATAGTGTCTTTCTTTTCAAAGTAGTGTTAGCGTTGTCAAAGAGCATCTATTTGCAGGGATGAAAAGTTTTATTTAAAACATTAAAAATGAAAATTCATGTTTTCATGCTATAAGCTTACCTTTAATATTGTTCCTTTCCTCTGCCTTCCTCTGATCATGAGGGAATTTCTTTATTGTATTTACTGTTGAGTTCCCAGAGTGTCCTTGGATAAGTTTAACTGTAATTTACTGAGCCTTTGTGATCCTTAGAACAGGTTCAAACAATTCCATGATTGGCGTCCTAAGAATTTAGAAGCACTGGAGGGATTTCTAGTCGACTCTGTTACCTAACAATGTATTCAAGACTTTTTATACCTTTGGACTCATAGAGAAAAGCATATTTTCTGCTTGAAGAACCTCTAGAGATAGTTAACCCAAGGTTGATATCATCCCTTGATAGTTCCTCAGATAAAAGAAGACTTTATACTTCAGTGGATTTTGTGAATCAACCATTATACTTACTGGGAAACTTTTAATATGTATAGTGACATTATATTTGGAGTGTTTGAGCACCATGAGAAGATTTGCTTTGATTGATTTTAATATTTCAGTTTTTAGAAGAGTATCTTGAAGATTGGTAAGGGTGTATATATCAAGATGGTAGGATTTTTCTTCCTTTATAACCTAATTGATCTCTCATCACTAGGGCACTTTTTTTTTTAAGACAAGAGGGTAAAAAGAGAATCTACATGAGTAGAAAACTGGAGGTGTACTGTACGTGGACATTGGTAGGTTCAAATTATTGTTCTGTGACTTGGAATGTGAAGTGAGGAGCATGTATCTATCTTGACCTTCGAAACTCTGAATCAAGTGGCAGTTACAAGCATTTTCAACTTTCTGTTTCTTGAACTACCTGGGATAAACTCAGCAGAGATAGAATATAATTAAACAATAAGAACTTCCTCGCTGCATTAGAAAAGGACATATTTGAATTATCAAGTAAATTGGGATTAATGACAATAACATATATCCTCTTTCATTTTTTCTGCTTATTCAATATCTGATAGAAACTATTGCCAGAAAATTTTATGAAGCAATGTTGAGATAAATGTGGCCCAACAATTCTAAGGGGAAACTCCCTACCCTTTGCTGATTTCCAGAATGTCCATGGTAATTAGGACAGTCCTGCACCAAAAAAGGAGACAGCCATGTCAATAAGAATCAGTCATTCTCCTGCCTGCTTCTTCAGGCCTGGGGCTTTTTATTTTTTTTTTCTTGCTATTTTTTTGGGATCCTAAGGAATAACTTGATACTCCATCATGTGCCTGGGGTGGGGAGGGCACAGAAAGGGTGAGGAGAGGGGTGCTTGTGGCTACATTTCTGTATTGAATTTAATTTTCCATTGATAATTAGACTCTCAAAGCCACCTGATATTTTTGACCAGCAGGAGACAAAAGCCCACTGGTTGACTCGGGATGCACAGGAGCGGCCCCCACTGTGCTCACACAGCAGCTCTGCAAAGACTAAAAACAAGAGCTGTGGCAAATTGGATCACCATACAAGTTCCAACTGGCCCATTGTGTACAAGTAGTAAATTGGGAGCTGATATTTTTGAGAACTATTTATTAGCAAAGCTTGATGTTTTACGCTCTCCCTCCCGCACTGTCCTCCACCCTGCCCTTATTTATTTCTCTCTCTCTTTTTTTTTTTTAGCAAACAGATTTTTATCGAGTTAGATGATCAATCTAAAGCACTAACAGAAAATTCAGGTAATTATCCAAAGAGTTGTTTAGCCTAGAAATGTACTGTTTATATGTGGCAAATTGAATGCAAAAATTTGCAGCTTATCTTAGCAGGCATTTATGTGTTGTAATTGTACAGAAAGCAAATGGGTGGTATTTACAAGAGTTTACTGAAATGCAAAAAAAATTAAACATTAAAAAAATCCTCAGTCTTAATGCTGCGTGTATTATTAAGATTTTTAAATGATTATGTCTTGGTGACAGCTTCTGGTGGAGTGATCAGTTCTAACCATTTAGTACAAAAAAGGTGTGAAAATACTAGCCTGTGACCAGTTAGCAGAAATTGTAGTTATACAAGCCTAGGCCTGCATGTCTTACAGAAGAATTGATAACTCTGGAGTTTTTTCAATTTGAGTAATGCAGAGAGGGAAAAATGGAGTCTGTTTCATTAGTTGCTTATATATGTTCCATCTCTGAGAGTTTTAACTTTTGGTGAGTTAGAAATATGATATTATTGGTACTACCAATAGCACAGGGAAAATGTATACAGAAGCTCGAGTAACTGTAACAAATATGGTTTATATTAATCTTTCGCAAGAAGGCTTTTGAGATAATGCCAGTTCTTATGGCTATCTATTCATTTGTTCTTTTACAGGCGATACCACATATAGTATATTTTTTGTTTCTGTGCTCTTCCACTTTCATTCAGTGTATAAATTACTTCTATGTCTAATGAGATGATTTGGTGAGAAGAGCTCAGAGTAACATGGTTATATAATGGTGTTCCTGCCAGGGAACATCGGGAAGACCATCATGGAGATGGTGCAAGAATGTTCTGGTTATGATTCTGTTTCTGAGTAATATTAATGAAGGCATATAGAACCAAATAATGTATTAGATATATTAGGGGATGAGGAGAGTACAGTGCTTGATTTCTGACATCCAGAAGGTTACCATTTTATAGGTAAACAGAAGTGACCAAGATAAAACAATTAGTAAACTATTCATTTATAGAGATTGTGAGTATAATATTGCAGAACTAATGGATAGTTGGACTTCCCTGGTGCCTCAGATGGTAAAGAATCCACCTGCAGTGTGGGAGACCTGGGTTCAATCCCTGGGTTGGGAAGATCCCCTGGAGGAGGACATGGCAACCCACTCCTTCTTGCCTGGAGAATCCCTATGGACAGAGGAGCCTGGCAGGCTATAGTCCATGGGGTCACAAAGAGTCGGACGTGAATGAGCGACTAAGCACATGGATATTTGAATGCTTATTTAGACTTTTTCTTTCTTTCTTTTTTTTTAAACCATGCTACGTCTGTCTCTTATACACATCTTAAGCTTACCTTTAATATTGTTCCTTTCCTCTGCCTTCCTCTGATCATGAGGGNGTCACAAAGAGTCGGACGTGAATGAGCGACTAAGCACATGGATATTTGAATGCTTATTTAGACTTTTTCTTTCTTTCTTTTTTTTTAAACCATGCTACGTGGCATGTGGGATCTTAGTTACCCAAGCAGAGATCAAATCTTAGAATCTTAGTTCTTCCAAAGAAAGTGAAAGTGAAAGTCAGTCAGTCCTGTCCGACTCTTTGCTACCCCATGAACTATGGTCAATGGAATTCTCCAGGCCAGAATACTGGAGTAGGTAGCCTTTCCCTTTTTCAGGGGCTTAGTTCTCTGACCAGAGATCAAACTCTTGCCTCTTGCATTGGAAGCATGGAGTTTTAACCACTGGACTGCCATGGAATTCCTATTTAGCACTCTTCTAGAAAGAATTGAAACTAGGTCTTCGTTGACCTGTTAGCTACCATGAGGTTGGGGAGGTTATTGTACCTCAGAAGATTATAACAGAATTCAAAGATATATTTATAAATTAGAAAAAATATTTCATTTGATCCTTGGAACTCAAAGCAGATTCATCTTCCAGAGATACTGAATACTCTAAAATACTAGGGTGATGTTATTGGAATATGGCATGTTATAGAAAATTCTTCAACTTTTGCCATTACAGATTTTTCCACATGGAGAGAAATTGAAGAGGAGCAAAATGAGATGTATTCATAATAGTTCCTCATTAGGTTATTTTAAGGATTAACTGAGATAAAGCATATATGGTGCCTGGCACATGCTAATTTTTCAATAAATATTCATTGTTTTTAAAATAAAACTATCAGTAAAGGTTGAATAGTTTCTCAGGTCCTGGGAATAGAAAATAACATGGAAGTGATGTTGCATGCTCTTGGGGCATAGGTGGGCCTGTTTGTATTGGGTGTGACTTTTTAAGTTAACTATGGTTGGGCCCCAAGGTTTTTCCTTAAGTCCTAGAGCTGACTCCTGATATCACCTCTTTCCATCACCACAAGCAATAGACCTAATTCCCAGGTTCTGTGGACTTATTTCTTTGGCATTTAACACTTTTGTCCTTCAAATCTAAACAGTCTTTCTTTCCTTGTTTTCTGGGATAATCACTACCTTTTTTTCTCCCCAACTTTCTCTCAGTCTCTTTTGATAAGTTTTCTTCTTCCACTAGCATTCACACCCATCACTTTTTTTCAAAACTGAATACTAGTTTTAATCCCCATCCCCCATTTTTTAAATTCTGTAGCCTTCCTGAGACATTCTCGTCCTCTTGCATGACACTGATGCTCATAAGATGACTGACGATTCTCCACTTCCAGACCCAGCCTTCCCACAGGGCTCTGAAAATGCATTTTTAGTTTGTTTCTCTTTATATATTCTGTTATCTTAAATTCAACATGTTCACACAGAGTGTATTTTTCATGGAAGAAATATTCCTTCTCCTGTATCCTTTATAAGTGAATGCTATTCCTATCTTAAGGTGTCTGAATGTACCAATTTGTCTTGGACTGAGGGGTTTCCCAGAATATGAGACCTTCAGCACTGAAACTTTGAAAGCCCTGGGCAATCTGGTATTCGTTGGTCATCTGAACTAGACATATCTGAGTTTTTCTCTACTCCTGCCTTTCTCTCATATTCTGCCTCTGGTATCATATCCCATATCTCTCTTGAAATATCCCCATTTATTCAGTATGACTGTCTGAATTATTTCTTACCTGGGATATGCAATAGAATCCCACCTGGTATTCTTGACTATAATTTTACTCATCTTACATCCTGCTTGAGTAATCTGCATAAATACAGATCTAATCATCATGACACTATTACACAGCAAGCCAAGAAGTATGAAGAAAATTGAGTTCTGCCATAGATTAGAGGGTTTTGGCTCTTCAACTGGCCACAAGAACCCTGTGACTCTGAAAGGAACTGACTATAACCTCAGTATAATAGATTTCTGTTAGAGAGCAACACAATTTTCTCCTCAGCATCTGGATCAAATTATCCCCCTCTGCCTTGACAAAAGCATGTGCTTTTTAAAAATTGCTATGGGAGCATCAACTTGCATTAGAGTCAAATCAAAATAAACCCCAAAGTTCTGTGATTATCTCTGCAGAAAGAACTACACTAGTGATAGGATAAGGAGAAAAAAATAGCAAAAAATATAAATTTTAATTTTAAAAATTTGTTTTTTAAGAAAATAAATTTGCAATTGTGCAACTTGGGTATATCTCAAGCATATCCAAAGAAGCTCATCTTCTTGTGCCCTACCCTAGGACCTGTCTCTTGTTTCAACTACAGTCTCACCAATAGTGAATTTATTGCTTTATAATAATACATTCCGTTACCATGTCAAGTACATAAACTTGGAGTGTGTGGTGGTTTTAAAACATATCTGCAAGGTCTTTGATATTATACCCTTTAAGATGTGGAGCCTTATTTTCCTTGTCTTGAGTGCTGGACTCAGTAACTTGCTTTTAATAAGTAGAATATGGCAGGAGTGACTGTGTGTCTTCTGAGACTAGATCATAAAAGGCACTGTGGCTTCTTCCTCGTTCTCGCTTGGATACTCACTCTTGGGGAAGCTGGCTTGCATTCTATGAGGACATTCACGTGGCCCTATGGAGATACCTGTGTGGTGAGGAACTGAGGTTGTTGACAACACCCAGCACTATCTTCCTGGGTGTGTGAATGAATGACCAAATTTGGAAGCAAATCTTTCAGCCTCAGTCAGGCCTTCGGGCAACTGTAGCCCCAGCCAACAACTAGACTGCAACCTCCTGAGACTCTGAACCAGAACTGCCCAACTGAGTTGTTCCCAAATTCCTGACCCATGAAAGGATATGATAAAATAGATGTTTATTGTTGTAAACCACCAAGTTTGGGGGGTAATTTATTTATACAGCAATAGATAACTCATTCAGACTAGTTTTGGGTGATTCCTTATCTCCTATGTCTTTGCTTACAACTTCTTTTCCAAAGATTCAAACCCTTTGATTATATTTTTGCTGATTCTTCTGCAGAGAAGCTATATTCTTTTCTCTTCACTTACTACGTTTACTGCTATATTCCTCCATCTCTAAATTCTTATTTTTCTGTGAACTCATTCTGTGGATCATTCTATCCTCTACTTGTATGGAGACAATTCCCCATAGGTCTCTTGAATTTTTAAAGTATTTTTTGAGCAGAAACACTGACTGCCTTTTTGTTCTGGATGATCTTTTCAAGGAAACAGGTTTGCTCACCGTCCAGCATCATAAAAATGTTCTCTTCCACTGAAGCAAAGATTGGACAGGTTTGCTTGTCCAATTATAAAAGATTTGGGTTCCATAAATTCAGGATCCCTCAACTGTGATGCAAACTTACCATGTGTGCAGGATCCACCTAGTCCTTCTGTATCACCCCCGTGGCACTTCTTTGGAGGGTAACTGAAGCAAAAAATAATGTTTGTGTGGCTAGCTGTACTACAGGCCATTAGGACCTTTGTCTCTGATGCAGGCTAACTTTTCAGCTTGCGAGTAAGGTAAAGTCTCAAATTCTTCATAGTTTTTGACAGTTTTAACCCACTCTCAATTGTACCTAATGGAGAAGGCAATGGTACCCCACTCCAGTACTCTTGCCTGGAAAATTCCATGGACGGAGGAGCCTGGTAGGCTGCAGTCCATGGGGTCGTGAAGAGTTGGACACGACTGAGTGACTTCACTTTCACTTTTCACTTTCATGCATTGGAGAAGGAAATGGCAACCCACTCCAGTGTTCTTGCCTGGAGAATCCCAGGGACGGGAGAATCTGGTGGGCTGCCGTCTATGGGGTCGCACAGAGTTGGACACGACTAAAGTGACTTAGCAGCAGCAGCAGCAGCAGCAGCAGCAGCAGCAGCAGCAGCAATTGTACCTAAAGCTCCAGTCATGATCCTTTACAATTCTTTTATTTATTCACCAAATGAAAACTGACTATATGTGCTAAACCTCCAACTGCCTCATTTTGAAACTGCACCTTTTTTTGGATGCATCTTAACAAGTGCTTAAGCAAGGCTAGTCTCAAGCACACTCTTCTCATGTCTGCCTTGTTACAACTTTCTCTTGTTCTCCACGGAACCATGACATTTACTGTTTATAAGATAAGTGGGTAAAACTTACCTTTTCTGAAACCCATTGTTTTTTACCTGATTCTAGTCAGATTTACTCTTTCCTTACTTTTTTCTATCCCCTTCAATAACTTAACTCTTACATGTTTCACAACAGTAGTTAACTGTAGACATAAATTTACGGTTTTTTAAAAATTGTATGTTACCTTGTATAGATATCTTTTCTCCTACATAGGATAAGAAAATCCTCAAAAGCAAGAGACGTGGAATTTGTTTCCTTAGTATGACACGTGTGTTTTACATTATGGTAAAATGACAGACCCAAATGTTCTGGTTTCCTGGGTTAATCTGAATCTCATCTGGTGACATTGCCTCATTTTTTGAACATAGGCTTAGGAACAATCACTGAAATAGCTTCAGTGCAATTATCTAGGCAGCAGATGGTAACCCTGAAAGGCCTCTGGCTGCCAGTGCAGAGCCATTCCCCTTTTTTAGTGCATCTTTCTTACCAGTCTTCACCTTTATCCAAGACTTTTTACTCTTTCCCTCAGGCTCCTATAGTTTAAGTCAACCTCCAGGAAAAAAGAAATACCACCAAAGCTCTTCAATCTTTTGTCCGCTGAATAACTCTTCAGTTTTCTTTATTATGCCCTTTAATGTTCTCTCTCTGAGATAAGATTGGGCTCCTTGGTTTCATATTCTATTCTCTGTGGGAAAGCATTAAAAATAAGAACTAAACAAAAAGTTTCACTGTAAGAAGATTTTTTTTGGGGGGGTCTCTTTTCTTTTTAGATGTTTAATCTATTCTGCAAACATAGAGTTTTGGTTAATCTGTCCTTCACTCTATATATCTGCACTCCTGGAAGTTCATTCCTTGTAGGCAGTTTTTTTCTGGACAGCTTTTATATATAGCCTCTTAAGGATCATCTCCCTTCTCCAGATTTACTCTGCTGCAGGCTCATGAACTTGAAGCAGCATGTGTGTGTGTGTGAGCACACATCAGAAAGAGAAGAAGAATTTTCTCACTAAGCAGGCTCTTTCAAGTGTCCTCAGCTACTTTTAGAATCTGAGTAGAGTGAGGAGGCAGAGGGTGAATTTGTCCCCTGATGATTCACATGGCCCACAGCTTCTTCAATTCTGTGAAGTGATAAACTAGCAGTTTCCCCTACCAGTTTCTTGACTTGCCATCCTGTAATTTGAATGGGCCCAAGTGCTAATATGTGAATTAGACAAAAGAGTAAAATTAAGGCTCGTTTTCATGTTGTGGCCATGTAACTTGGGGATTTATAACTAAAGACATTTTATAGGTAAATGAGATAATACATGGAAAATGCAATATAAACTTCTTTGTGATGATATTATTCTTTTAAATTACTATAAAAAACAATGAAAAGAAGCTTTATCATCTTGGTATTAGGAAAACAGAAATATTCCTTTTTATTCTATTAGTTTTTATTGAAAAATTAAGTGGTAGTTAAAAAAAATGTTTTTACAAGTGACTTTTAAGAAAAGTTAGCTAAGTACCTGTAAACTGTTTCACTTGACATTTTAATATTTGAAGGCTGGGCCAGATTATCACCTACACTACATATTACAAATTTTCTAGAAATTACTATTTAACTGGCAGAGACATTTGGCTTGAATTACCATGATATATCTCACACTGTTGAAGACATACATATATTGATAAAAATTGTAAAATATTTCAACATGCAAAAAAAGAAAATGGTAAAATATTTATCCAGTTTAATCCTATTAACTTATTGCTCCAAATCCCATCCTCTTCTGTCCCTCTCTGTAGGTAAATTTGATTTTTACTGTATCACTGGTTGTGTTCCCCAGGAAACAGGCTCTGAGTCTCTGAGATTTATATGCAGAGGTTTCTTGTGGGGTGCTCTCAGGAGACACACCTGTGAAAGTGGAATTGAGTGAAGCTGGAAGTTGATGAACTGCAATGCAGTCACAACAGACAATGCAACTGACCCTGAGGCTGGGGTGTGCTGCATGTGTGCCAAGTCACTTCATTTGTGTCCGACTCTGCAACACAATGGACTATAGCCTTCCAGTCTCCTCTGTCGAAGGAATTCTCCAGGTAGGAATACTGGAGTGGGTTGTCACACCCTCTTCCAGGGGATCTTCCCTACCCAGGGATCAGACCTCCATCTCCTGAGGCTCCTGCCTTGGCAGGCAGATTCGTTACCACTGAGCCACCAGGAAAGCCCCTAATGGTGTCTCATTGTGGTTTTAATGGGCAACTTCATAATGTTTAATGATATTGACCATCATTTCATGTGTCTGACATTTGTATTTTTTTTTTTCTGAAGTATCTGTTCATGTTAAAAAGATTTTTTTTTGTTGTTCAGTTGCTCAGTTGTGTCCAACTCTTTGCGACCCCATGGACTGCAGCATGCCAGGCTTCCCTGTCCTTCACCATCTCCCTGAGTGAGTGAGTGAAAGTTGCTCAGTTGTGCACAACGCTTCGCTACTTTATGGCCTGTATAGTCCATGAATATTAGTCCATGAATTCTCCAGGCCAGAATACTGGAGTGGGTAGCCTTTCCCTTCTCCAGGGGATCTTTCCAAGCCAGGGATTGAATCTACATCTCCCACATTCAGGTGGATTCTTTACCAGCTGAGCCACCAGGGTGGTCCAAGAATACTGGAGTGGGTAGGCCTGTCCCTTCTCCAGCAGGTCTTCCTGACCCAGGAATCGAGCAGGGGTCTCCTGCATTGCAGCAGATTCTTTACCAGCTGAGCCACCAGGGCAGCCCTGGAAATGAAAGTGAAAGTCACTCAGTTGTGTCCAGCTCTTTGTGACTGCATGGACTATACGGTCCATGGAATTCTCCAGGCAGGAATACTGAAGTGGGTAGCCTTTCCCTTTTCCAGGGGATCTTCCCAGCCCAGGGATCGAACACGTCTCTCACATTGTAGGCAGATTCTTTACCAGCTGAGCCACTGAGCTTGCGTCCACTGGGTTGGTGATGCCATCCAGCCATCTTGTCCTCTGTCATCCCCTTCTCCTTCTGTGTTTAGTCTTTCCCCACATTAGGGTCTTTTCTAATGAGTCGGCTTTTCACATCAGATGGCCAGAGTATTGGAGCTTCAGCATCAGCATCAGTTCCTCCAAAGAATATTCAGGGTTGATTTCCTTTAGGATTGACTGGTTTGATCTTCATTCCAAGGAACTCTTAAGAGTCTTCAACACCACAGTTCAAAAGCATCAATTCTTTGGTATTCAGTCTTCTATATGGTCCAACTCTCACATCCATACATGACTACTGGAGAAACCATAACTTTGACTATATGGACCTTTGTCAGCAAAATGATGTCTCTGCTTTTTAATACACTGTCTAGGTTTTTCATAGCTTTTCTTCCAAGAAGCAAACGTCTTTTAATTTTATGGCTGCATTCACCATCTGCAGTGATTTTGGAGCCCAAGAAAATAAAGTCTGTCACTGTTTCCTTTGTTTCCCCATCAACCTAAAAATTTAGGTCGATTGTTTTCTTCTTGCTGAGTTTTGTGAGTTCTTTGTATGTTCTAGAGACAAATCTTTTGTAGATATGTGATTTACAAAAAAAATTTTCTAGTCTATAGCTTGTTTTCTCTTTATGATTTCCTTCATAGAACAATACATTTTAATTTTGATGAAGTCCAATTTATGATACTTTTGCTTTTATGAACTAGTCTTTTGGTGTTGTTGAAGCCACCAAATTATGGTGTATTTGTTATGGCAGCCCAGACTGATTAAGATGGTCACATAGACACATCCACAATTATAGTTGCAAACTTCAGTCATCTATAGAATAAGCAGACAGAAAAGCAGCGAAGTTTGAATACTGCCAACCAATCTGACCTAACTGACCTTTGTAGAACACTACCCAGCAACAGTGGAATACACACTCTTTTCAACTGTCTGTAAATATTCACTGAGATAGACCACATTCTTAAATTTCAAACAATTGAACTTATTCAAATTCTGTTCCTGACTGTAATAGAATTAAACCAGAAGACAATGAAAGAAGGATACTGAACAAATTTGTGAATATTTGGAAATGAAATAGCACACCACTTAGTAATCCATGGGTCAAAGAGAAGTCTCAAGAGGAATAAGAAAATATTTTGAACTGAATGAATTAGGAAAAAGTGACATGTCAATAAATTTCTGGGATATAACTATAGCATGCTTAGAGGGAAATTTATGGTATTAAATATATATATTGAAAAAAAGAAAAGTGTCAGATTAATGATGTAAGCATCTACTTAAGAAGTTAGGAAGAAAATAGCAAACTAAATCCAAAGAAAGCAGAAAGAAGGAAGCAGAGATAAGAGGAAAAAATCAATTAAGTTGAGAATAGAAAAACGAAAGAGGAAATCAATGAAACCAAAGCTGTTTCTTAAAAAAAAAAAAAAAAATTAAAACAGGGTTAAGACTCTAACCAGGCTGATCAAGAAAAGAGAATACATAAATTACCAATATCAGGAATGAAAGCAGGGTTATCATTGCCCCGGTGGGGGCATGCATATTCAGAATTGTTGGGTCTTCTTGGTGGATTGGCTCTTTTATCAGTATATAAATTTCTTCTTTGTCTCTGGCAATTTTCCTTGTTCTAATATCTGCTTTGTGTTATATTAATATATTCATGCCAGTTTTTTAAAAAATTAGTATTTGCATGGCATATCCTGTTCCATCTTATTATTTTTCAACTTATTTTTTATCATTAGGTTCAGATGGATTTTTTAAAAACCATATATTTTGATCTTTAAAAGTAACCAATCTGACAATCTCTGTCCATTAACTGATATGTCTAGAACATTGACATTTAGTGTACTTGGATATTGTTGGATATAGGCTTATTATTGTATTAGTTTTCTTTTCATCCCTTTTGTTTTTCATATCTTTGTTTTTGGCTTCTTGTCTTCTGTTGATTTATTTGAATACTTAGAATTCTCCATTTATCTGTAGTGCTTTTCAATATGTCTCTTTGTACAGTGTTTCTCTTAGCGGTTGCTCGAGGGATTAAAATATACATATCAAACTTTGCACAATGTATTTAGAATTAATATTTTACCATTTCAGATAAAATTAAGAGACTATAGGTCCCTTTTCCTTTACCCATTTTGATGTAGTTGTCATATGAATTACATTTACCTACATTGAAATTCCATCAGTGTTATACTTTTTTCTTTCAGCAATCATATTACAACAACAAACCTTAGAGGCAAACCAGTCTATTTTACTTACTCTAATAGTTACAATTTCTGTTGCTCTTTCTTCATTCCTGATCTTCCAAGTTTCCTTCTGTTACTGCCTCCATTCTAATTGAAGATTTTTCTTTAGCATTTCTTTGCAAGTATGTATGGGGCAGCCTGGTGGGCTGCCGTCTATGGGGTCACACAGAGTCGGACACAACTGAAGTGACTTAGCAGCAGCAGGCTAGTGACAGATTTTCTAGTTTTCCTTCTTTATCTGAAAATGTCTTTATTTCATCTTCAGTCTGATGGATTTTCTTTTAAAAAAATTTTAATAATTGAAGAATAGTTGATTTACAATACTGTGTTGTTTTCAACAAAGTGATTTAGAATATAGATATATATGTGTATAAATATATCTATATTCTTTTTTAGATTCTTTTCCATTATAGGCTATTACAAGATGTTGAATACAGTTTCCCGTGTTATACAGTAGTCTTGTTTATATATTTTGTATATAGTAGTATGTATCTGTTAATCCCAAACTCTTAATTTATCTGTCCCATCCCCCTTTCCTCTTTGCTAAATATGTTTGTTTTCTGTGTCTGAGTCTGTTTCTGCTTTGTAAACAAGCTCATTTATATCATTTTAAAAATTCCAGATATAAGCAATATCATGTAATAATTGTCTTTCTCTGTCTTAGTTCACTTAGTATGATAATCTCTGGGTCCATCCATGGCAATATTTTGTTCTTTTTATGGCTGAGTAATATTCCATTGTGTATGTCTACCACATCTTTATCCATTTACCTGTTGCTTCCATGTCTTAGCTCTTGTAAATAGTGCTGCTGTGAACATTGGCATGCATGTATTTTTTGAATTATAGTTTTATCTGGATATATGCCTAGGAGTGGGATTGTTTGATATTGGTAACTCAAGTTTTTTTTAAGGAACCTGCATAAAGTTCTCCATAGTGGTTGTACCAATTTATATTCCCACCAACAGTGTAGGAGGTTCCCTTTTCTTCTCCAGCATTTGTTATTTGTAGACTTTTTAATGATGGCCATTTTGACTGGTGTGAGGTGATACTTCATATCTGTTTTGATTTGGATTTCTCTGATAATTAGTGATATTGAGTATCTTTTCATGTGCCTGTTGGTTGTCTGTATGTCATCTTTGGAGAAATGTCTATTTCTGCCTTCTGCCCATTTTTTGATTGGGTTGTTTGTTTGTTACATGTAGAGTTGTCTGAGCTATTTGTATATTTTAGAAATTATGGTCTTGTAGGTGGCATCATATTTTCTCCCAGGCTGTAGTCTGTCTTTTCATTTTGTCTATGGTTACCTTTGCTGTGCAGAAGCTAATAAATTTTTATTAGGTTCCATTTGTTTACTTTTGCTTTTATTTGTTTTACTTTGGGAGACTGATTTAAGAAAACATTGATATGTCAGAGAGTGTTTTGCCTATGTTCTCTTCTAGGAATTCTATGGTGTCGTGTCTTATATTTAAGTCTTTAGACATTTTGAGTTTATTTGTATGTATGGTGTAAGGCTGTGTACTAAGGTCATTAATTTACATGCAGCTGTCTAACTTTCTAACACCACTTGCTGAAGAGACTGCCTTTTCTCCATTGTGTATTCTTACTTTCTTTGTTGAAGATTAATTGGCTGTAGGTATGTGGGTTTATTTCTGGGCTCCCCATTCTGTTCTGTTGATCCCCATGTCTGTTTCTGTGCCGATACCATGCTCTTTTGATACTGCTGTAGCCTTGTAGTATTGTTTGAAGTCTGGAAGAGTTATGCCTCCAGCTTTGCTCTTTTTCTTCAGGATTGCTTTGGCAATTCTGGGACTTTTGTGGTTCTATGTAAACTTTAGGATTATTTGTTCTACTTCTGTGAGAAATATCATGGGTAATTTGATAGTGAAAGTGAAAGTCAGTCAGTCGTGTCTGACTCTTTGAGACCCCATGGACTGTATAGTTCACGAATTCTCCAGGCCAGAATACTGGAGTGGGTAGCCTTTCCTTTCTCCAGGGATCTTCCCAACCCAGGGATCAAACCCAGGTCTCCCACATTGCAGACGGACTCTATCAGCTGAACCAAAGGGAATACAGAGATGGCATTAAATCTGTAGATTGCTTTGGGTAGCATGGCCATTCTGACAGTACTAATTCTTCCAATCTTAAGAGCATAGATATCTTTCCATTTCTTTGAATCATCTTCAGTTTCATTTATCAGCATTTTATAGTTTTCAGTGAATAAGTCTTTCACCTCCTTGGTTACTTTTTATTAAGGTAACAAAGGTATTTTTTTTAAATGTGATTTTAAACAGGACTTTTTTTTTTGCTTTGTCTTTTTGATATTTCATTGCTAGCATAAAGAAATGCAATAGATTTCTGTATGTGAATCTTGTATCCTGATACCGTTCAGAATTTATCAGTTCTAATAATAGCTTTTGTGTGGAGTCTTTAGGGTTTCCTATGTATAGTATTGGGGCTTCCCCGGTGGCTCATTGGTAATGAATTTGCCTGCTAATGCAGGAGACACTGATCTGATTCCTAAGTTGGGAAGATCTCCTGGAGAAGGAAATGGCAACTGACTCCAGTATTCTTGCCTGGAAAACCCCGTGGACAGAGCAGCCTGGTGGGCTATAGTCCATGGGGTTGCAAAGAGTCCAGCATGATTTTGCTACTGAAGAACAACAGCGACAGCATATAGTATCATGTCATCTGCATATACAGACACTTTAATCTCCTCTCTTCCAATCTGGACAGTTTTTGCTTGATTTTCCTGTCTGGTTGCTGTGGCTCGGACTTCCACTACTATGTTGAATAGAAGTGGTGAGAGTGGGAATCCTTGTATTGTTCTAGAATTTAGTGGGAATGTTAGCAGCTTTTCAATGGTATTATGTCGGCTATAGGTTTGTCGTAAATGCCAGCCTGGCTGATGGATATTTTTGATAGAGAATTAAGTTGACAGTTCTTTTCTTTCGACACTTAAAAAAATGTCACTCAGGTGCAGGAAATGTGGCTAGAGGCCCGCACTGTTTGTGCTTATGAAGGAATGGACCAGTCCTAGCCAGGCCAAGTGCTGCCCAGGTGAGGGCAGTGGAGAGCTCAATGGCTATGGTAGTGGGCAGCTGGGATTAGGAGGGAGATGCTGGCTTTGCAGGGGGCCTTGGCTGAGGTACCCAGAAGGGGCTTGGGGGAAGGTTGCTGACGTTGTCTTCAGCTGGGGCAGGATGGTGAATCTGGAGCATAGGTTCTATGATGAGTGGTGATGGAGCAGATTCCATAGATGCTTTCACTGCTCTCAACTAGGGGAAGACAGGAAATGACTGAAATGGCCTAGACTTCAGCAGGCAGGTACCAAAGTAGTTGAAAGGTGTATACAGGAGCCTGAGAGATAGAGATGGATTGGAGTCATGGCTTTTGTGTATGACCTTAGTGAGCTTTCAAAGACTTTGCTCCAGAATTAAATATATCTACCAAACACAGACAGAGCTAATAGAAAACGGACCTTGAAGTATCCCCTTAGCTGAAAAGAGGGCCCAGAAGGGGCCAATCCACACACATCCACTTCCTTCTAAACTTGTGATTTTCAGCCTTATCATAAGGATTCTGTAAAGCTCTTTAATATCCTAGAATGCAATTTACAGAAAACATAAATAAAAGCACTCTAGTTTGAATAAAAGGAGATTGAAAAATAATTTGAAATAAAATAATATGTATTTCAAAAAATATAATTCCACTGTTTTCTGGACTCTGTATTTTGTTTTTGTCCCCCTATTTTTAAAATTGAAGTTAGTTTCAAATATACAACAAAATGATTCAGTTATATAAGTATGGACTCTATAGTTTCTGCAATAATGAATATTCCACTTCACTTTTCTCCAGCCTCCACTGTGTAATGTGATTTCCCCTGGCTACTTTTAAGATTTAAAAAGCTTTATCTCAGGTGTTCAGCATTTTCATTATGATATGTCTGAGTGTGGTTTTCTTTAAGTTTATCCTTTTTGGTTTACTGAGGTTCTTGGATCTGTAAATTTAAGGCTTTCATCAAATTTGGGGCTTTTTTTAGTCCTTATTTAAATATTTTTTATAGCATTCTATTTTTCCTTTCCTTCTGGGATTCCAGTGCGATAAGACCTTTTGATATTGTTACAATGGTCTCTGAAGTTTTGTTTATTTTTATACATTTCCCCTGTTGTTCAGACTGGATAATTTTTACTGATCTGTTTTCAAGTTCACTGCCACTGTCTTCTTTCATCTCCATTCTACTTCTGAATCTTTCTGATGAATTTGAAAATTTCTGTTCCTGTATTTTTCAGCTATAGAATTTTCTTATTGTGTAGCTTTTGTTTCTTTCATGAGAATGTCTGTCATTCCATTTGTTTCCAGATTGTTTGTCCTTACTTCATGTGGCAGGGTTATGGTAGCTACCATCATTTTTTTTTTTCTTCTTTGCTTGATAATTCAATTGGGAGTCATTTCAGTGGTGATATCTGTTGATTTAAAAAGTTTATCTCTGGTGGTCAGCATTTTCATTATGATATGTCTGAAAAGATAATGTAATAGCATTATATTCTGCACCTGTAATATATTATTATCACTTGATCCTGTGGTCTTTAATCTTGCAGTAGCAGAGCAGACAATGGCACCCCACTCCAGTCCTCTTGCCTGGAAAATCCCATGGACGGAGGAGCCTGGTGGGCTGCAGTCCATGGGGTTGCTCAGAGTCGGCTATGACTGAGCGACTTCACTTTCACTTTTCACTTTCATGCATTGGAGAAGGAAATGGCAAGCCACTCCAGTGTTTTTGCCTGGAGAATCCCAGGGACGGGGGAGCCTGGTGGGCTGCCGTTTATGGGGTTGCAGAGTCGGACACGACTAAAGTGACTTAGCAGCAGCAGCAGCAGCAGAGCACAGTCATTAATTAAGCATGGACTCTGGAGTCAGACTGCATTGTTAAAATCTAGCTCTTCCACTTTCTTGTAGTGATTCTGGGCAATTTAGTTAATCTTTCTTACCTTTCTATTTGTGAAATGAGAATACTAATCGTACTTACTTCACATGAGGGTGGTGAGAGTTGACAGAATAACCGTACAGCTTAGAGTAGTGCATGGCATAAAGAAAAATGCTTTGTAAATGGGAGTTATTTTAATAGGTATTATCACTAAATATATGAATTATTATCATTTAATTATGTCAGTAGTTATTAGTAAATAGTATATTAAATTCTTAAATATAATATTTAAATATTAAATATGTTAAAATATTAATACCTAATAATAAACATATAAACATAGTAAAGTTATCAACTGTATTTTATAAAATATATCAATTATATTAGTCACCACTTTAAATAATAAAAGTATTATTAATAGTGGCAGCACAATAGCAATATATCTCTTATGTGGTGTAGAATCACAGCCCCTTCCTCCTACCTCACTTTGTCTCCACCCACTCTTCATGTCTTAGAGCCTATCCGTTCTTCTCCAGGGATCAATTAAAAAAATAATGCCTTTCATAAATTATTCTCTGTTTCTATCTACTCTCTGAAATTTCATTAGTTTACTTATATTTCTTTTAATGGCATTTGTAACCCCTCCCCCTTTGTCTCCTGGTGAAAAGGTCTTATCTTGAACTTCATATGGTAGAAATTCAGTATTTGTTGACTGGATACATGAATTAAGAGCATTAATAGAACTTAGGCAGCATATTCAAAAGCAGAGACACTACTTTGCCAACTAAGGTCCGTCTAGTCATGGCTATGGTTTTTCCAGTGGTCATGTATGGATGTGAGAGTTGGACTGTGAAGAAAGCTGAGTGCCGAAGAATTGATGCTTTTGAACTGTGGTGTTGGAGACGACTCTTGAGAGTCCCTTGGACTGCAAGGAGATCCAACCAGTCCATCCTAAAGGAGATCATTCCTGGGTGTTCATTGGAAGGACTGGTACTGAAGCTGAAACTCCAGTACTTTGGCCACCTGATGTGAAGAGCTGATTCATTGGAAAAGACCCTGATTCTCGGAAAAATTGAGGGCAGGAGGAGAAGGGGACGGCAGAGGATGAGATGGTTGGATGGCATCACTGACTCAATGGACGTGGGTTTGGGTGGACTCTGGGGGTTGGTGATGGACAGGGAAGCCTGGCGTGCTCGGTTCATGGGGTTGCAAAGAGTCGGACACACCTGAGTGACTGAACTGAACTGAATCTATTCAATTGCCTTACTCAGTTTCTCTCTAGTGACAGAGTGTTATTCTAATTCACAATAGGAGCTCCGAAAATAAAGATATCATCTACACAAAACAGCTTAATTCTTCTTTCTTTTATTTTTTATTTGTTTTTAATTTTTATTGGAGTATAATTATAATGTTGTTAGTTTCTACTGTATAACAAAGTGAATCAGCCATATGTATACAAATATCCCCTCCCTCTTGAACCTCCCTCCCACCCTTTCCCCTCCAACAGCTTAATTTTTCAGTTTTTCTTATTAGAAACCTGTGTTCATGGGGAATCTCTGGCCTTTTTTCTTGGACAAAATAGTAGTGTTGTAGAGAGTAGCCAGGGGGAGTTAGAATGGTTTGAAAGCTTGATAATGTGAAGTGGGGGCAATGTTACTTTAAATTTTGTAGGTGGGAAAGTTATCTGTATTTCAGTTTTTCTTATTAGAAACCTGTGTTCATGGGGAATCTCTGGCCTTTTTTCTTGGACAAAATAGTAGTGTTGTAGAGAGTAGCCAGGGGGAGTTAGAATGGTTTGAAAGCTTGATAATGTGAAGTGGGGGCAATGTTACTTTAAATTTTGTAGGTGGGAAAGTTATCTGTATATTTAAAAATTATTTTGGAACTCTTTTAAAGTGTGATTTAAAATTTTAGTGTAATCTACACATTGCATTAAAAAAAAAGACATGCATCCCTTTGGATTGGAAGTAGACTGTTTTGTGCATGGTGGAGAATGGTTTTGAGCCTTGCATTTTGATGCTCAGAAAAAGCTAATTTTCTGGTTGGACACAGAAACATCAGGTACTTCACCTCAAGATGTCAAGATGAGATGATGTTTTTCCCTCACTTCAAGAGTATAGGAATGAGTAGCATGTATATAGCTCTTACCGTATGTGAATGGTGTGCTTTTTGTTACCCAGAACACGTGGTTTTTCTCTTGTACAATGCAAGATAGTTGCAATTATCATAATACCTAGTCAGTTAGCTATTCTGTGAGACTATGTTTATGCAGAGTGTAGAGAGAACTTTATTTACAAACTTAATTCTCAAGGAAAAAAAAAAAAAACAAAAGCAAAAAGCTAAGCCTCATCTAATTCTCAATGTAAAATAATGCAGAAGTGCGGAAGATGAACATCTGATTTGTCACATCTGATACACTAATGTTTTATCCAAAAGGAAGAACACATTGTAACTTGCTCAGTCATCTGCATAAACACCACCTGGCCCTTTACAGGCACCTACTCAAGTAACAGGAGTCACCGAATGGCAGCTCTGCTCATAGCCCTTCCACTGGTAGAAATAGAAAAATCCCTTTTCTTTCCTTATAAACAAAGCATTTATATATCAAAGTAGCAACATCTAACTCTTTTTTTTTTTCAACAGTGTAAGATCTAGGTGATTAAAATGAAGTCACTGGAAGTTTCCATATTTGGGAATATATGATCAGAAATTGCCTAGTTTTAGAACAGCTAAAAAAATTCATTATCTTTTAAAGAGGGTAGATCAAAACAGACCTTATGTGATAAGGTATTTATTGCAACAAGAAGCCACTTCACCCCCAGGTATATCACTTAGTAAGTCTTGCATTGGAATAGCTATAGTTTTTAGTGTAAAATATTTTGCCAGAGATTGGAGATTTCCCCCGCCCCTCTGAACTGACACATTCTGGTTGTATGCCTCAGTGAGCATACCTTTGTGCTACATTACACACATGGAGGTAGCATCACATTTTCCAGTTGTACTAATATAAAAATGAGGAAACTGGATCACTAAAGTATATTATACCAGTCTTACATGTTTTCAAAGGAAAGTAAGTGGGAGGGTGAATGATTGTAGTAGGTTGTCATAAAAGGTTTGGAAAACCAAATCTCACTTGCTTTTAGATTTTATTTATTTAAATAGACTTTTACTTTAAAATTGATTTAGATTTACAAAGGCAATACAGAGAGTTCCCATATACCTCACACCAGTTAATAGTATAGTTCATTATTAGCATCTTGTGTTAGGATGGTATTTGACACAATTAATGAGCCAATATTGATACACATCAGTACTGACTAAAGTCCATACTTTATTCAAATTTACTTACATTTTACCTAATATCTTTTTCTTATGTTTAGTTATTATATCTTCTCAGATTCCTCCTTACTGTGATGGTTTCTCAAACTTCCCTTGTTTTTGATGTCCTTGATAGTTAGTGAGGAGTGCTGGTCAGGTATCTTGTAGGATGTCACTTAGATAGAATTTGTCTGGTTAATTTCTTGTAACTAAACTGAGTGGTACTGGTGCAAATATAGAAATATAGGTCAATGGAACATGCCTTTACATTTTAGATTCAAGTTGCTAACTAGAGGGTGTCAATTACCCTGTTTTCCCTATTGAGAAAATCCTGCCAGTCTCAGTGTATTTTTGTGAATAGAGGACAATTGAGTAAGTTAGTCTCCTGGGTATACCAGCTTGTCGCTTTACTATTTTAAAAAGGAGAGAGTGTTCAAGAGTCGTTGAATTCTGACTTTGACCATTCATTTATTAACTCCCTGTGGGACATCAGTGGACTCAAAAAATTCCTATCTGTAAGTATATCTTCCAGTCATCTGTCACCCTAAAATTTTTCCTGGGGCCACCTGGGAAGTGAGTCTGCAGCTCTTTTGTAATGGTTTTCTAGATCACGTGACCTGATTTAGTGCTTCTATTAATAGCCTCCTTGTGCCTTTTTTTTTTTTTTGGTGGTGGTGGAATTGGTTGGACCCTCCCTGTTTTTGTATTTAATGCCTTGTGATATTATGCAGTGTAATTGTCCAGGCAATCTGTATCAACCCAAGGCAAATGTTTAATTTTGCTTACATTGTTTAAGTGCATCTTTCATTTGGCATAGAATCTTGCCATAATTGTATCCCCTGATTCATGTTGGAAAGTGTGGCTGGATTAGGGAGGGAGAAGGATCTTAGTCTTTTTCCAATTTCTGCTGCAGGCTGGACAGTAATTTCATTCATTCATTTGTCCTACTAAAAAGTTTAAAGTTCCTCCTATGCGAGAGTGTTGGGGAGAGAATAATGAAAAGTAGACATGGCCCCTCCTGTCATGCTTTATGCTTTATAGTCTAATAAGTTTGAACAAATATTCATGATTCTAGAAATAACTGGTAAGGTTTCTGCTTCAGGGTCAGGGGCAAGGTATTATGAAATTAATGTGAAATTGCATTAAAAAGTACGTAATATATTGATACACTAAGCATTATGTTACATGTCATCTCATGTTAATCAGTTTGTATTTTAATTTGCAAGCTTACCAATTAGGTACTATTCATCTAATTTTTCAGATAAGGAAATTGTTAGACAAGTCCGATAACTTTCTCAGTTGTTTGACAATTACCCAGGTCTGTCTGACAGTAAAGTCTAATTGCTGAGTACTTGTACTGGTATCATGAACTAAACAATCTACCTCTGCAAAGTGAATCTAAATTTATGTTATTTAGATGAGTAAATCAAAAGTAGCAGCCTGCGTGCTCTTTGTTGCAGGTTTTCCTCTAGTTGCAGTGTGGTGTGAGGGCCTGCAGGCTTAGTAGTTGCAGGGTGAGGGCTTCTCTAGTTGTGGCACATGGGCTGAGTTCCCCTGTGGCATGTGGGATCTTAGTTTCCTGACCAGGGATCAAACTGGTGTCCCTGACATTGAAAGGTGAATTCTTAACCACTGGACCATCAGAGAAGTCCCCAAAAGTAGTATTTACTTTTGATGGTGACCAAAAGTTGTAAACTCAAACATCTACAGAGAAACCTGGCAGGTCGTCTCATAATATGGTGAAGCAAGAGGGAGTGGTGCGGATTTGTAGTAAATTTAAACTTACATCCTTTGTTTGAATCTTCCTGGTGATTGCTTCCCTGGTGATTGCTCCCAGGGATTGTGTCATTGCTAGACTATATAGCACCTTTATGCAAATTAGAAGATGATCCTCCTTCCTTTTAGTGGATATATGCCTGGCATGGCAAGTGAGTGTATGTTGTGTATCAGCCCCAATTACCATTTAGGCTGATTCTCTGTGCAAGGCATAGTTGATAGTCTTTTTTTTAAAGAGAAGCTTGAGTATCTGGATTTTTAAAGTGACATTTCTTGATTTTGGGGTGCTTCCCTGGTGGCCCAGCTGGTAAAGAATCCGCCTGCAATGCGGGAGACCTGGATTCAATCCCTGGGTTGGGAAGATCCCCTGGAGAAGGGAACGGCTACCCACTCAAGTATTACCTGGAGAATTTCATGGACTGTATAGTCCATGGGGTCGCAAGGAGTTGGACATGACTGAGTGACTTTCATGTTCACTTTTCNAAGAATCCGCCTGCAATGCGGGAGACCTGGATTCAATCCCTGGGTTGGGAAGATCCCCTGGAGAAGGGAACGGCTACCCACTCAAGTATTACCTGGAGAATTTCATGGACTGTATAGTCCATGGGGTCGCAAGGAGTTGGACATGACTGAGTGACTTTCATGTTCACTTTTCTTGATTTTTAAGTGTTGGCAGTGAATTTAGAGTTTTAAAAAACTACTCTGTGTGTCAAATAAAACTCACCTATATGTTGGATTTGGTCTGCTGGCTATCATTCGAGACTTCTGAATTATAGACTGAGGCTCAGAAGTGAAAAGTGATAGTTTTTATTTATTTGGTCATTATGTTCATTAAAAGTCTAGAGAAAAAAGTTTTTTTTGATCTGATCCCAGAAGTAAGAAGCTTTTTAAGTATCTGAATCCTAAAGGCGAATGTGAAGAGAAATTATCCTTGTCTCTGAGAAATCTAGCTGTACTAGCATGAAAACGTGTTGTTTGATAATTACTTATCTCTAACATGAATACTTAGAAGTTGAATTTACCAAGGTTAATTGTGAAAAATAAGTAGAACTTGTATAAATCTCAAATTACCTTGAACTTTTCTTTTAGAGGTAGACTATTAGTCATGGCCTCTGAGTATATTATAATATTTAATGATGCTAAGAAGTTGAGCTAAGAATCACAAGAATCACATCAGAGAAAATTTGCATTATCTCACATAAAAGAATTTGCCTTCCGTTCATGGATTTAGATTGTCCCTAAATAATTTTACCATGGTCTAAGGTATTTATCATTTATTTTAAGTTTTGTCTTTTTAGTGACTCATTCTTTTATGTTACTTTATTTAAGCAAATAAAACCAAACCATGCCTTAGCAATGGAAGATATGAATCACAGTGAAAAGGGATAGGTACCAAAAGTATACCCAACAACCTTTGTGTCTTCTGAGTTGGTTTAGTTCAGTTCAGTTGCTCAGTTGTGTCTGACTCTTTGAGACCCCATGGACTACAGCGTGCCAGGCTTCCCTGTCCATCACCAATTTCCAGGGCTTGCTCAAACTCGAGTCCATTGAGTCGGTGATGCCATCCAACCATATCATCCTCTGTTTTCCCTTTCTCCTCCTGCCTTCAATTTTTCCCAGCATCAGGGTCTTTTCCAGTGAGTCAGTTCTTTGCATCAGGTAGCCAAAGTACTGGAGTTTCTGCTTCAGCATCAGTCCTTCCAATGAATATTCAGGATTGATTTCCTTTAGGATTGACTGGCTTGATCCCCTTGCAGTCCAAAGGACTCTCAAGAGGCTTCTCCAACACCACAGTTCAAAAGCATCAATTCTTCATCACTCCACTTTCTTTATAGTCCAACTCTCACATCCATACATGACTACTAGAAAAACTATAGCTTTGACTAGATGGACTTTTGTTGGCAAAGTAATGTCTCTGCTTTTTTAATATGCTGTCTAGGTTGGTCATAGCTTTTCTTCCAAGGAGCAAGCATCTTTTAATTTCATTTCTGAGCTGGTACTTCAGGGAAATCTTTTCTTGAGAAATGATGGGAAGTTGTCCACTGGTATCTCAGCTGATAAAGAATCCACCTGGAATGCAGGAGAACTGGGCTTGATCCCTGGGTTGGGAAGATCCCCGGCAGAAGGGGATGGCTACCCACTCCAGTATCTTGGTCTGGAGAATTTCATGAACTGTATAGTCCATGAGATCCTGAAGAGTCAGGCAGGGCTGAGTGACTTTCACTTTCACTGCCCAGAGATGGAGAGAACAAATTGATACATTTTATACAGATGGGAAGAAAATTCCAGGTCCATGTGAGTGGTTACTAATGACCTCTTTTGATGAAATGTAGTTCTTCTCAGAGACTAGAGTTATTTGGTCCTTGTGTAGTCTCACATTACTTCTGTGAAGTTCCATAAACATGAAATCCTTTTTTATCTTCGGGTAAAGGAGAGCATAGTTTACTGGGAACACTGAATTTTACTCCTTCATGCCTGCAAATGAAACTTGTATAACTCTATGCCTAAGCTCTTAATGAACTGAAACTGCAAAACTGCAAAAATTTGAGCTACACTCATGAAATTGCCATAAATATATCTAATTGTATCGATGCTAATGCATTCTGGAGAAGTGTCATTTTTGTTTAGAGGGAATCCTAGAATTAATCTTGATTGGATTCCCAAAACCTGACCCTAAAGTGAAGAGGTTTCACCAGAAAATAAGTAGGAGCTACAAAGTAAGTACATAGTTATTGATCTTTTTGCCTGTAACATTCAGCTTCTTGATTATTATGACTTCTTAGGACATATATTTTTTTTTGTTAAAAAAAATTATCAGTGAAGTAAGCCTGTTAGGATATTCAACTTCAGCTTTTCTCCCAATGTTATTTTTGACTAGAACATTAGAACTGGAAGGAACCTTAGTAATTCATTTGATTTCCAAACTGTGGTACTTGGAACCCCACCTTACTTTGACATGTTTCAGGTTTCCTATGAGAGTTTAATTAAATTATCATTAAAAAATATGTGGTTAATTCTCAGTTGTCTAGGCTATCATAGGCAGTAAAAGGAAGCTGTTATTATAGGACTTCAGAACCCCAGCCACATTTCAGCCAAGGCAGCTTAAATTCATTCATTAACTTATTAAGTAAATATTTATCTAGAACTTATGATATGACTGGATTCCCTGGTGGCTCAGATGGTAAAGAATCTGCCTGCCATGTGGGAGATCTGGGTTTGATCCTTGGGTTGAGAAGATTCCCTGGAGAAGGGAAAGATTACCCAACTCCAGTATTCTGGCCTGGAGAATTCCATGGACAGAGGAACCTGGCAGGCTATATAGTCCATAGGGTCACAAAGAGTTGGACACAACTGAGCGAGTTTCACTTTCACTTTACTTTATGAGATGGGCAGGTACTATTTCAGGTGCTGGGAGTAAATTGGTCCAAAAAGTAGACAAAGTCTCTGGGCTTCTAGAGCTTTTATTATGTGATAGAGAGGGGGCAGGGGACAAGGACAGATCTCCAGTGAGCATGCCTGAAAAATAACTAGAAGGCTTGGAGCACCTTCCTACAATGTATGTCTAATAGTTAAATTCTGGTCACTGTTCTGGAGTACAGTGAACAAACAGGAGAAAGCTAAGNGACAAGGACAGATCTCCAGTGAGCATGCCTGAAAAATAACTAGAAGGCTTGGAGCACCTTCCTACAATGTATGTCTAATAGTTAAATTCTGGTCACTGTTCTGGAGTACAGTGAACAAACAGGAGAAAGCTAAGAGATGAGGTCAGAGAAGTATCATGGCAAGAACATGTAGGTCTTTGTAGGTATGATAAGGAGTCTGGATTTTATTAGAAGTGTAATGGGGGTATGATATGATCTGATTTGTGATTTTAAAGGATCATTCTGGCCTCTGTGTGGCCAATAGCCTACAGTGTGGCCAGAGTGGAAGCAGCAAAGCCTTTTAGGAGACTTAGTTTTCCACCTCTAGGTATGACGCAGTAGGTTGTACCATGGCAGTGTTCCTACTGAAAACAATTATAAAAATCTGGATAAATTTCAAAACAATTTAAAAAGCAACAGGGGGCTCTGGGAGGAATGAGGACAAAGATGGACTCTAATTTCAGAAAGGAAAGCTGTGATCAGGAGCCATTTCCCTCGCTGAGGGCATTTGATGGTTCATGGCATGGCCTAAGGATCAGAATTTGGCTCAGGCTGAAGGCTGTTTCTAGGAAAATAAAGCTTTTAGTGGTTGTGTGGATCCAGAGTGACAAAATTCAAGACTGAAGGGATATTAGATGCATGGCCTGTTTTCCCCATAAAACACCTGCTGAACTTGGAGGCTTCACGGGTGATTAAAAAGCTTAAGAGTGAACTATCTTATAGATTTGTGATGCTTAGGAAGCAAAGACTCTTCCAGGAAGGAAGCCCCAAAACAAAACAGACAAAGGATGAAATCCTTAGAAGGAGTGGTGAAGTGATTCGCAGTNCTCCTCTCCAACATTTATTTTTTGTAGACTTTTTGATGGCAGCTGTTCTGACTGATGTGAGATGGTACCTCAAACTCATTGCGGGTTTGATTTGCATTTTTCTGGTAGTGAGTGATGTTGAGCATCTTTTCATGTGTTTGTTAGCTATCTGTATGTCTTCTTTGGAGAAATGTCTGTTTAGTTCTTTGGCCCACTTTTTGATTGAGTTGTTTATTTTTCTGGTATTGAGCTGCATGAGCTGCTTATATATTTTGGAGATTAATTCCTTGTCAGTTGTTTCGTTTGCTGTTATTTTCTCCCATTCTAAAGGCTGCCTTTTCACTTTGCTTATGGTTTCCTTTGTTGTGCAAAAGCTTTTAAGTTTAATTAGGTCCCATTTGTTTATTTTTGTTTTTATTTCCATTACTCTGGGAGATGGGTCATAGAGGATCTTGCTGTGATTTACGTAGAGAATGTTCTGCCTAAGTTTTCCTCTAAGAGTTTTATAGTTTCTGGTCTTACATTTGGATCTTTAATCCATTTTGAGTTTATTTTTGTGTATGGTGTTAGAAAGTATTATAGTTTCATTCTTTTACAAGTGGTTGACCAGTTTTCCCAGCACCACTTGTTAAAGAGATTATTTTTTCTCCATTGTATATTTTTGCCTCCTTTGTCAAAGACAAAGATAAGATGTCTATAGGTACGTGGATTTCTCTCTGAAGAGCCCTCATTTTTATAGATGAGAAAACTGAGCTTTTGAGTTTGAGTATCTTTCCTGAGCTCATACAGTTGGTGAAACTAGTTAAACAACAGGGAGTTCAACTCTTGTACCCATGCTTTCCCTTTTCCTGGTAGGATAGAAAATAGATACTCAGACTGTTGTGTCCCACTTCATTTCCTTGATTCTTTCATGTGTTTATGGTTGGTTTGCACAGAGATTATTTAATATTTTTGGCCTCCAGTTTTTCCTTTAGATTTTAAATTTGACTGAGGAGTCATTTCCATCTAGTACATTTAGGGAACTTATTACATAAGGCTCTTTTTCTAGGGTCCAAGATGAATGTTTTACCAGGACGCAGGGATGACTTCTGAAATTTCAGCAGCTGTAACTGCTGTCTTTTTGGAACAAAGAAGTAGTTAGAAATCATTTGTAGTAGTAAAAGCCTCCTCTTTTTTTATGATATAAGAGCCTTTTTGTTTTTGTTGATCTCTGAAAACTACAGAGAAAGTAAAGTGAAACCAGCAAAAAAAAAAAAAAAAAAAAAAAATCAGAAAACCCAACACTTCAACAGAATTACCTCCTCAACCCAAATTGAAACATCCTCAGAAGAAGGGAGCATTTTTTTTTTTTTTTTTGGTCTTTAATCTGAAAGGCAGTGTAAAAGCCTAGGTAGTCTCTGGGACCACTTTAATCAACTTAATGTACTCTGCAGAATTTCAAGCTTTGGTCTAGTACAAAGAGACACTCAGAGATGAGTCAGGGAGTGAGTGCTTTCTTGGGGCATTGGACTAAAAATTGCTCTATGTGATAGGAGGAGAGGTCCAAGAGGAGTCAACTGTGTGGTCCATTTTGCCTGGATTGATTCAGTCTGGAAATGGGTTATGTTACTAAAGGTGTGGCAGCAAAAGCCAGCTGGTCCCTCCATCTAGCATGATTTCCTTTACTAGACGCTTGTAAGAAAAAAAGTGTACGGTGATATACCTTTGTTAGTTCAAAGGTTTTTACCACTTTATTTTAAAGCTGCATTGTTAATTCACAGGACTTAAAATATGTATGGCTGTCCTTTTCATTTTATCATTCTGAAATAAATCAAAGACAAAATTTTTTTCTTCCCAATGAGCTTATCTGTTTGAAATCATGGGGTGTTTGTACATATGGTCTCCTAATTACTCAACTGAATCTTTGTGCTTTCAGTGGGAGTTGGTGAGCCATTGTTCTTTCTTAGCGTTGGAAAGAACTTTTGCAAAAAGGCAGACTTGCTCTCTCTCTTTGGAGTAATTACAGGTTAGGTTATTGTAAAATGAAACAGAGAAAGCTACAAGTACATTTTTTAAAAGATCTAAAAGACTTAATCTCCCTGTTCCTTTTCAATTAAAGTTGAGTACTCTATCTCACTATAATCTCAACCCTTGAGTATTTTCATCCAAAACTTTTGCTTTAACGAAACTTCTGGCTAAATTAAACAGGTTTTGAGCATAGGCATTGTGTGCTATGTGGGATCATGCTAGCAAACATGAAGATTTTAGCTGCACAACTAAAATAATACTCTCATGAACAATACTGATTGCTGTTTGCTATTATTAGCCTGAGGAATTTTTCCTGAAGGCACATATCTCATATTGTGAATTGCTTGCTCCCTAGAGTATCTAAGTACCATATTTTCTGACACACAATCCATACTTTAAAGTCTATCTTTTATCCATTCAATACGGTTTAAAGTATGATTTCAGTGACTGACAGTTTATTAATAAGGAGAAGTGCTCATTTTTAAAGAAAACTGGGAAAACAGAATAATCTTTTACCAGTACAAAAACATTGGTGACATTCCCCAGTTTCCCAAAGAAATATTTTGTTCATCATATCTTGAAATGTGAATCAAAACACTTATGACAGGTGAATGAAGACAGAAAAATTAAGGTATGGGCACAAACAAAAGTAGCATTAATAATTCAGGTAAATAAAATTTGTATACAAAAGAAAACTGTCAAGGTGATGGAGAATGTTTTTACAAGTACAGGACATTTAGGCAACAGGAAAATGAGGAGAAGTTTGAATGCTTTACATTTCACATAAGGGCTTTGTATAGCTTGAGTTTTCCCAATTCTATTGTTCAGCAAACATGTTTACTACTGACCTATAATCTTTCCTAGGTTAAATGAATTGGAGTTTTTCTTTTACTGACATTGCAGCAATTTTAAAGAATTAACAACAGGTAGATTGTAAACTGTTCTTTAATATTTTATGATTAAAACCATTGTTTTCTTGCTTGAGCCATTTATACTAATTTTGTCCTGTCTCATTGTTAGTACCTCTCACTAGGCCTCTCTGTGTACATGGCTGTTTTCATTTTTAAGACACAGCATAAAAACATTACTCACCAAAGGTATATTTGGGTGGAAGTTAGGAGAGCAATTTGTATCAACAAGAATAAAAAAATGCATTGACAAGAATTACTGTTTTCAAGAAAGACCTTATTTTAGGCTGGAGGAGTTGTCATTACCTGCATGAGAATGACACCTGTTGTTTTTTTTTTTTTTAGTTTGCTTTGTTTATTTGACAAATATTTACTGTTTATTTGACAAATATTCCACATTAAGTATGTGGAAATGTGATACAACTCTAGGATAAGACAATGAGAGATAATATAAAAGAGCAGTGGGACTAAGTTAAATAACACCAAGGAATAATGAACGTTAAGTAGAGGAGGGGACAAAAATACTTCCAGAAGAGGGAACAACATGGACTCCACATGAGGAAATGGGGAGCCTGCAGGTGTTTGGAGTAGCAGAGGTGTGTTGTGGAAGGATAAGGGAAAGAAAGAGTATAGAGTTGGTAGATGAGGCAGGCAGGGGCCAGATTACTGTTATATAAGAAGAAGACGAGGAACTATCGAAGGATTTTAAGCAAGGAAATGGCTGATCACATTGGGGCTATTGAAGGAGCACCTTGGCAATTGTGTGGAATATGATTTAAGAGAAATATATGCAGAGCTAGTAAGAAAGATATTGAGTAATCTGGTGGAGGTATGATAACTGTGTTAATTAATGGAGAGGGGATGGCGGGTTGGGTATAGATTGTGAGCAATTTAGGAGGTAGAATTGATAATCATTTGGTGACTGGAAGTAGAGGGTAGGGGGAAAGCTGGAGTTTTGGGTAGCTTTTAGGTTTCTGACTCAACAGCCTGGATGAGGTATGGTGGAATCAGGCAGTGTAGGAACAGAAACATTTGATGGCAGTGGTAGTTGTGGGTGAGATAGCCAGACCAGAAGCTTAGATTTAGACTTGTTGAATTTTAACCTCAATGTCCCAGTGTCAAGAGAGAATTCTAGGTCAAGGAAATAGATTTGGGAATGTTTTATTTCTAATATAGCTAATGCTTCAGATGAAGATATGCAGCTTCTAAAAATAGCCTTTCAGTATTTTATTTTTTAAGTGGAAAAATGCATACATGTGGTAAACAAGTTAATTACATGTATACAATAAAAATATCTTCCTCCCATTCTAGACTCACAGTTCCTCTCTCCAGATGTTGCTGTTGTTAAATATTTCCAGAAATGCACTCAACATTTTCTTTCCAAGTACAAGCATAGATGTCTGTGTATGTACAAATAGGTGTGAATGGAATAAACATAAATATACATGTTTAAATGGAATTGGTAGTATGTTATATTTACTCTTCTGAACATTATTTGTTTTTGTTTTTCAGTATGTCTTGGAGTTCGTACCATATCAGTGCATTATCCTTTAATAAATGGACCTAATTTGTTAAGTCATTTTTAAGATTGATGATTTCTTCTTCCAGTTCTTATGATACAAAGTGCTTTAGTGAACATTTTTGCACATATAGTTTGCACATGGTTTATTTTCTCTCCTCCCTGGAGATAGATTGGTTTACTGAAGAACCACAAGTATCAGTGTCTTCAGGACTTTCCTCTTGGACTAGTCAGACTCTAGTAGGGTTACAAAGATGCCTACAATCTGCTGCCTGGAGGGCAAATGCGTGACTGCCAATATTCTGAGGGCCAAGGAGATAAGTATGTTTTAAGTACAGCATTCCTCCAGTGAAAAAGCTGGCTTAAAATTCAACATTCCAAAAAACTAAGATCATGGCATCTGGTCCCATTATTTCATGGCAAAGAGCTGGAGAAAAAAAAATGAAAACAGTGACAGGTTTTATTTTCTTGGGCTCCAAAATCACTGCAGATGGTGACTTCAGCCATGAAATTAAAGGATGATTGCTCCTTGGGAGAAAAGCTATGACAAACCTAGACAGCATATTAAAAGGCAGAGATACTACTTTGTCAACAAAGCTCTAAAGCTGTGGCTTTTCCAGTAGTCATGTATGGATGTAAGAGTCAGATCATAAGGAAGGCGAGTGCCGAAGAATTGATGCTTTCAAACTGTAGCACTGAAGAAGACTCTTGAGAGTCCTTTGGACAACAAGAAGATCAAATCAGTCAATTCTCAAGGAAATCAGCCCTTAATATTCACTGGGAGGACTGATGCTGAAGCTGAAGTTCCAACACTTTGGCCACCTGATGTGAAGAGCTGACTCATTGAAAAAGACCCTGATCCTGGGAAAGATTGAGGGCAGGAGGAGAAGAGGGTGATGGATGAGATGGTTGGATAGCATCAGTGACTCAATGGACACGAGTTTGAGCAAACTCTGGGAGATAGTGAAGGACAGGGAAGCCTAGTGTGCTGCAGTCCATGGGGTTGCAAAGACTGAATGACTGAATAGCAACAACCTGCTCTCAACTGGGGAGAAGGCAATGGCACCCCACTCCAGTACTCTTGCCTGGAAAATCCCATGGATGGAGNAGTCAATTCTCAAGGAAATCAGCCCTTAATATTCACTGGGACTGATGCTGAAGCTGAAGTTCCAACACTTTGGCCACCTGATGTGAAGAGCTGACTCATTGAAAAAGACCCTGATCCTGGGAAAGATTGAGGGCAGGAGGAGAAGAGGGTGATGGATGAGATGGTTGGATAGCATCAGTGACTCAATGGACACGAGTTTGAGCAAACTCTGGTAGATAGTGAAGGACAGGGAAGCCTAGTGTGCTGCAGTCCATGGGGTTGCAAAGACTGAATGACTGAATAGCAACAACCTGCTCTCAACTGGGGAGAAGGCAATGGCACCCCACTCCAGTACTCTTGCCTGGAAAATCCCATGGATGGAGGGGCCTGGTGGGCTGCAGTCCATGGGGTCGCTAGGAGTCGGACACAACTGAGCGACTTCACTTTCAGTTTTCACTTTCATGCATTGGAGAAGGAAATTGCAACCCACTCCAGTGTTCTTGCCTGGAGAATCCCAGGGATGGGGGAGCCTGGTCGGCTGCCGTCTATGGGGTCACACAGAGTCAGACATGACTGAAGCGACTTAGCAGCTCTCAACTGGACCTGGTATTTCTTGTTCATGGATCCTGTTACCCACCCTGTTTGCTTCTTCTGTAGCATTAATTTTATCTTTCTTCTTAGATGAGAGAGGGGCAGGAGTGGAGGAGATGTGGGGATCCAATTTTGCCTCTTAAACCAGAGTTTCAGACAGTCCTTTTTTAAAGTCACTTTCCCCACTTCACCTTGCTTGCAGAGGACCCTGGAATTCTTACTCTCAATCATTGCAGGGATTCTGCTTTATCAATTATGTTGGTTCACTGCTTTCTTTACTACTAGTTTGAGAGTCAAGTGTTGTAGGGTCTGCTGTGTCACTTACCATTCTCAATTTACTTACCAGTGTCCAAAAATATTGCCATCTTTCATGATTGCCATATCTCGTTTAAAATAAGTGATGTTTCTGGAGGGAGCAAAAGTGGTAGGTGTATGTTCAGTCTTGACATTTTATTTGTTGGTCTATGTAGTCCCTCTAACTTGCAAATTCCTCATCTGTGAAAAGGAATAATATGGCTCAGATGGTAAAGAATCTGCCTGCAAAGTGGGAGACCAGGGTTCAATCCCTGGGTTGGGAAGATCCACTAGAAAAGGAAATGGCAACCCACGCCAGTATGCTTGCCTGGAGAATTCCGTGGAAAAAGGAACCTAGCGGGCTATAGTCTACAGGGTCACAAAGAGTCAGACTCAACTGAGGGAATAACACTTTCACTTCAAAGACAGACATTACCAGTGGGTTGGACCAGTTGCTATTTTTACTGTGGGTGCTGGGTCAGAAGACACAGTGTTTAAAACACTGCCCTGCTCCTCTGATTGAATCAGGTTTGTGTGCCCTGATCTCTTTACTGGAGAGATGATAAAGGGATTCACTCACTCTTTTATTGGGAACCCTAAAATGTCAGTATGTCACTATGTGTGGGTCTTCCCTCTCGGGCTTGTTGGAAATTTCTCATATTCTACTTGGGGATGAAAACTTATTGCTAGGCCTTGGAGCTCTAAACAGAGTAAAGGCACGGTGAGCCTTGTTCTTCATTCTGCAGGTTTGAGCAGAGGCCCTGTTCTTTGTCACGTCATTCCTGTCTTCAGCTGCGTCAGTGTCCCTGAGTCTGGGAGCTCTCAGGTTCAATCTTGCTGAGGAGAAAAACCTCTTATCTTCAGCTGGGGTGGGAGGGAGCAGTTTCATGCCTCTGTGGGTTGGAGGAGGAGTTCTAGGAATTGAATTCCTTTTAAATCAATGTGCCTCTCAAACTTTGATGTGTTTACAAATCACCTGGGAATCTTGTTCAGGTATCTGACCCTAATTCAATGGGTCTGAGGTGGGGCCTGAAATTCTGCGTTTCTGTCAAGCTTTTTTTTTTGTTCACACCATACATGTGGAACTTCCCAGACCAGGGATCAAACCCATGCCCTCTGCAGTGGAAGTATGGAGACTTAGGCTCTGGACCATCAGGAAAGTCCACTAGCAATCTTTTTGAGAGATCTGTGTGACTGGTCCATAGACTGTGAAGAACAGAGCTTTATGTGGACTATCCTCCAAATTTTCCTGCTGCCTTGAACTGTACTTTCTTGGGGTTCTGGTGATGCGTTGTTTGTACAGGTTAGTTTTTCTCTGTACATGCTTAGGCTTCAGGTTTTCCTGCTTTGTGAAAATGACCACTGGTTCATATCGAAGTGAGATAGAGCTCTCTGTTCTATTTTTGTCTGCTTTTCGTTTTTGTGTGTGTGTGTGTGGATTTGTAGCTTTTGATTCCTCTTTTGTAATTTTAGTAGGATGTTTGACGGAGCAGAAATAAACATAGGAGTTTATGTTGCCACAGTCTCTAAAGTCAACTTAGATGATTATAGGTTCCAAAAAAATATTTTCTGGTTGTAGAATTCTAGAGACGTCAGTTAGGAGATTATTTGTTGAGCTACCAGGAGGGAATGGTCAGAAGTCCCGGTCCCTTTTCACTCTTGTTCCATCAACTATATAGCTACTTAATAGTAGCTTATAGTAACTAGCATCCATAAGATATAAAACTGGGCTGCTACAATACCTTAAAGAATAGGAAGAGGGAGAAAAAGCACAAGAACTATGAATAGGGTGAATTTGGGTAATTATGAATTCAACAATATGTGGTTTGCAGATCTATGGAAATTTTTCCACCTTGAATGTCTTGAATTTTGGAATAATGCAATTTTAATTCTGATCAAGTTTAAGCCTGGAGATTTAGGGCAATGAGTATGTAGTATCAGAGAAACAACCACAGATTATAAGCTATAAAAGAGTCTATCTATCTGTCACTGACTATCTATCCATCCAGATATACATGTAAATGGATATATATCCTCTCTAGATATAAATCCATATCCTCCAGAATTTATTTATATATATGAAAACAAATATAAAATATAGTCTTACTTTTTTTTTACACAAAAGATAGTTGTTATATATACTGTTCTACACATTTTTTTCCCATAGCAGTATTTCATGTACACCCTTATTCTTTTAAATAGCTGCATACTATTCCAGAATATGAATATACCAAAGTTAATTTATTTCATCCCCTATTGGACATCTGATATCTAAGTTGTGTACAATCTTTTACTCTTATGAGTGTTGCTGAAATCTGTATAATTTCAAATATATGCTGATATATCTTTAGGATAAAAAATTTTAAGTGGAATTTCTAGATCTAAAGGGACATACATTTGTAGATATTTCCAGTTACCAATTATTCTCTGTAAGTATTGGACAGTTCATACTTTTTTTTTTAACCAATGCTCAAGAATGTGTATTACTTCCCAGATAAATATACTTTCCGTTCTGTATTTTTGCTGATATGAGGGTTTTTAAAATAGGCATTTTTCTTAGTAAGTATGAGGTTGAACATCTCTTTATATTTAAAAGCTACGTGTATATTTTGTCTGGAACTTGTATATTTCAACTGATCATTTTCTTTGCCAGTTTTTCTACTGGATTTCTAAAAACAGGCTTCTTAGAACTCTTTATATTTTAGGGAGATACAGCATATACCCTAAGGTGATTCCTCTTTAGTGATGCCCTTGCATAATTCCCTCTTTTTGAATGGGGGCAGAACCTGTGACTTGCTTCTAACCAAGAGAATTTATCAGAAATGAAGTGATTTTGCAGATCTATTTAAAGTTCCTAATCAACTGGAGACTTAATAAAAAGAGAAATTATCTCTTTGGGTGGGCCTGACCTAATCAGGTGAGTCCTTTAAAAGGCAGATTAGAGGTCAGAGACTGGAAGCATTAGAAAGTTGCTCTTTCTGATGCTGGTGTTGAAAAAGTGACATGCCATGAATTATGCCAACTACATGAGGGAGTTTGCAAGCACATCCTTCCCAAGTCAAACTTCCATATTGAAATAGATCTTTCAGGTTTTGAGTCATAATTAGAAAGACCTTCCCTATTATAAAAAAACTTCCCCACATTTCTTCTAGAACTCTTGAGATTTTATTTTTGTGTATTAAAAAATCTTTGATCCATTTAGAATTTAATCTGGCTTAAGGTATGAGGTACAAAAAATATCTTCATGACCCAGATAATTGCAATGGTATGATCACTCACCTAGAGCCAGACATCCTGGAATGTGAAGTCAAGTGGGCCTTTCTGGGAGGGATTGGGGGCAGGAGGAGAAGGAGACGACAGAGGATGAGATGGCTGGATGGTATCACCGACTCAATGGACATGAGTTTGGGTAAACTCTGAGAGTTGGGGATGGACAGGGAGGCCTGTCGTGCTGCGATTCATGGGGTCGCAAAGAGTCAGACACGTGAGTGACTGAACTGAACTGAACTGAAGGTATGAGGTATAGGATAAAAGTCTGCTTTTTTTCAGATGGCTATCCAGATATCTATCTCCTGGTCTGAAAAGCTACTTTTTTCCATAAATTCTTTTATATATTTGGATACACTAAACATTTAACATTTTGGTAGTGTTATTTCTTGAATGAAATTTATGTATCATTTCTTTGAACCTCATTTTTTGGGGGTATTTCTTCAATTCAGGAATTTTAACTGCTTACTTTTGCATCTCCATGGCTTAGTCTACTAAAATTAAAGTCTCCTTAGTCTACTTGGAATAAAGTAGATACTCAAAGAAGGCTTGTTGAATGAATGGTTAACATTGTTCATACAGTCTAGAAAGTGTGCTTCCTCTAAGCAGTTGAACATATGTACACTCACATACAAACATACACACACATAACAGGAGAAAGCAGCTAGGCTTGTTATGCTCAATTCCTCCCCCCAAACCACTATATAGGTAACTTATGGCACCTCTATGGGTTAGAGAAAAAGGTGGGACAAGAAAAAATTTCCTCCCCATGGAAACTGGAGAATTGGACGGTCGGTAACTCCTGTACGTGCATGTGTGCTCAGTTGCTTTAGTTGTGTCTGACTCTTTATGATGTAAACTGTAGCCCACCAGGCTCCTCTGTCCACGGAATTCTCCAGACAAGAAAACTGGAGTGAGTTGCCATGACCTCCTCCAGAGGATCTTCCTGACCCAGGAACTGTAACTTGTAACTTCTGTGTCTCCTGTATTGCAGGCACATTCTTTACCCACTGAGCCACCTGGGAAGCCTAGAAATACAAAAAGTGAAAGTGAAAGTGAAGTCACTCAGTCATGTCTGACTCTTTGCGACCCCATGGACTGTAGCCAACCAGGCTCCTCTGTCCATGGGATTTTCCAGGTGAGAATACTGGAGTGGGTTGCCATTTCCTTCTCCAGGGGATCTTCCCAATCCAAGGATTGAACACAGGTCTCTCGCACTGTAGGCAGACGCTTTACCCTCTGAGCCACCAGGGAAGATCTCAGAAATACAAATAATTGTTAATTGAGTTTAGTCATGTTTGTTTTGCCTTCCCTCAATAGCAGGTTGGGTATCTATATACTTCATTTCTCTTTGGTTCTACTTGTCATTAGAAAAGACCCTGACACTGGGAAAGATTGAAGGCAGGAGAAGGGGATGACAGAGAACGAGATGGTTGGATGACATCACCGACTCAATGGACGTGAGTTTGAGCAAGTTCCAGGAGATGATGAAGGACAGGGAAGCCTGGAGTGGGTCTCAAAGAGTAGGAAACCACTGAGCAACTGAACGACAACAGCTTGTAGAGATATAATCATAAAGCTACAGATATGCATTGACTATGTATTTTTTTTTCATTTTTTTGGCTGCTCTGTGCTGTATGTGGGATACTAGCTGCCCTGTCAAGGATTGAACCTGTGCTTCCTGCATTGGAAGCATAGAGTCCCAAACACTAGACTGCTGGGGAAGTCCTGATATTCATTGACTGAATCTGTAAATTCATTCGTAGGGACAAGGCTTGAGCCTAACATTGAGCAAAAACATCCTCAAATTATGCTCTGCACTGTATGTATTTCCATGTGAATTTTCCAAAATAGAAATTGGATGAGCAAATGATAGTATTCACATGATATGGTCTTTGGGGAATTCCTTCAATGCTTGATCTTCCTAATAGTGAGGTAGGGCTGCATTTCAGCACCGCATGGGATAGAATGAAGGAAGTTTCTTCCGTCTGTTGCTGACACATACCTAAGCTATGTCCTCCAACTTGGACTGGCCTTTGTTGGTGGTACTTACATTCTGATCTCCATCTTGTTTAGCTCTCAGCTGATTCAGAACTCTGGTGGAGAGAAGGTTCTTTGTAATGGGCATCCTCAATCCTTATCAGTGTTTAATCTGAATTACTTTACTTGTATTCCTCTGATCCTCTCCATACACTGGAATTACTTAATTCAACTGATTTTGTTTTAACATATTGTGTTTTAGCTCAATGCTGAGTATTTAAAATAGAGATAACTGGCTACTTCTACTGATGGTAGTGTGTTTAACGTAGCTTATTTTGTCATCTCCATATCCTCATTGAAGACAGCACATATTATGTATACAGGTTCATTGAGTATTTTCAGAGAATTAGCAGAGCCTGTGAAAGTCATTAAAAATTACCACAATAAGAAAAAAGGACAAACCACAAGAGAAAAGCAATCTGTACATGAGATTTCACTGCAAACGAGACTGTTTCAGTGTTTATAAATATTCGTCTGTAGAGAGAAGTACGTGTATTATAATAATTATGCATTAGTGCCTCATTAGTAGGGGGTTACATCCACGCTGTTTCTTTTTCCTCTAGTGTATTTCTGATAAGTTAGCATTTTAAAGTCTTATTTAAAATGTAATAAAAACAGAGAGAGGGTGTTTGTATCTACTCTATTCAAGAGTAGATCATTTGTAACTCCTTCAGCTGGGTGAAGCAATGTGGTCCATGGCTTCTGACCCTACAGAGAAGATGTAAAATATTGCCTTCCTCATCCAGAATCAGAATCTAATCACCTGAAAAATGACAAGCAGGAAAAATCAGAACAGAATTTTTATTGCATGCACATTTTATTCTTGATTCCATTATATACATTTAAATTTTAGGTCTCTATTTTTTTTTTTTAAAGGAACTGTTTCCAGACTAGCATTCCCAGAAATACCTTTATTATGTACTTTGTAGGTACATTCTAACTGCACAATCCATAGAGACTTTTCAGTCTTATCTGATCTTTCCATCAAATTGTATATAGTTGGCCAGGTTCTCACTTCTGAGGTCCTGTATAGCTTTGGTTTCTATGTAATGCACACTGTTGTTTTCCTTCAATCTCTCTGACTGCTCTCTCTCCATTTTTAAAATGAGATCCTTTTTATTTTCTTTGCTTGTCCCTAACAAACAACAAGCTTGTCTAGTCAAGGCTATGGTTTTTCCTGTGGTCATGTATGGATGTGAGAGTTGGACTGTGAAGAAGGCTGAGCGCCAAAGAATTGATGCTTTTGAACTGTGGTATTGGAGAAGACTCTTGAGAGTCCCTTGGACTGCAAGGAGATCCAACCAATCCATTCTGAAGATCAGCCCTGGGTGTTCTTTGGAGGGAATGATGCTGAAGCTGAAACTCCAGTACTTTGGCCACCTCATGCGAAGGGTTGACTCATTGGAAAAGACTCTGATGCTGGGAGGGATTGGAGGCAGGAGGAGAAGGGGACGACTGAGGATGAGATGGCTCTGTCTCTTATACACATCTGATTCCTTTCCCTTCTACGTCGAGAAATGCGATGTGTATAAGAGACAGCNCCTGTCTCTTATACACATCTAGATGTGTATAAGAGACAGGATTGAGGGCAGGAGAAGAAGGGGATGCCTGAGGATGAGATGGCTGGATGGCATCACGGACTTGATGGGCGTGAGTCTGAGTGAACTCCGGGAGTTGGTGATGGACAGGGAGGCCTGGCATGCTGCAATTCATGGGGTCGCAAAGAGTCGGACACGACTGAGCGGCTGAACTGAACTGAACTGAACATATCCCCCTGGATTCCATTCTTTCTTTTCACTGCTCTTCTCACATTTCATAATATCCTTAGATGATCTGCTTCAGTCTCCTGTTTTCAATTAGCATCATTGAATGCTGAGGATTCCTTGTATTTCTATTCTACATTGAATCTGTGAAATCCATTTCCAACTCTATATACAAATCTCATAAGTACTTAGAACTTAGCTAAAAACCAACTGGAATTGCCCATTTCTTCATTCTGTCTTAGATGATGCAATCACCATTCAGTCATCAAAGCAAGAAACCTGTAAATTTTCCTTGACAGCTTTCGTTCCGTCCTCTCCCATTTTCATTCAGGCACCAAGCAGATTTACTTCTCAGTATGCCCCCAAGTTTATCCTATTCTTTGGATCTATCTTAACACTTCCCTAGTTGAAGTTCTAATAATAAACTACTTGGACCATTGCAACTGACATTTCATTAAGACTTATAAGGAATGGGCAGATTATAGAAATGTAGAAAAGGAGTTTATGTAATAGAATAGATAGCCATAAAGAATGGCAAATATCTATTATCATAAGTGTCCTTTCAGACTTTTAACCATACATTTGCAATGAAAACATTTACATGTGTGCATATGTGTGTGTGTGTGTGTATATGTCTGTTGGGATACTCAACTCAAACCTAGCTTGAACTACCTCAGATAAAAAGGGTAGGAATTTATTGCCTTTTATAATCAAACTACAGAGAGGTCAGGGATGCAGCTAGGTTTTAAGAATAACTGGAACCATGGTCTACAGTGTCACTAGGACCCTCTGTTTTTATGTCTGTTTCTCTTGGTGTACCAGTATCATTCTTTTATATTCAGTTCTTCTGTGGAAGACAAGATTGAAAAGTACTTGCATCTCTTGCAACATTCAGGTCTCATATCTCTCATAACTTTCTTCTTCAGTATCAAGGAGTAAGTGGAAATGTCTTGTTTCTGATGTCTAGGTAACGAGTTCTGGGAACAGACAGTGATTAGACTGGCTTGGTCCATCACTGTGGCTGGGAAGGTGGTACTATCTGGGAACATGGAAGCTCTTACTAAGACCACATGTTTGAAATTTGGGGAAAATACTTTTCATAAGAAGTAGGAAAGGAGTTTTTAGCAGGCAGTTTTAGGTACTTTACATATAATAATTAACCCTCTTGGTAAGCTAAAAATTCATTTACATTAAAAAGAATCTGTTTTTAAAGGGGAAGTATAAAGGCACACTTAACAAATGTTAAGTGCTAAATTTTAAAGCCTTAGAGATCAGTGTGTTCACATGGGCTGCCAGGTTCACTTGTATGGTTTCTTGGAATAAACTTCTATCATCTTGTAGTTGTAGAGTATCCTGAGTTTGCAAGGGAGCTTTAAAAAAGAACTGTTACTATTTGCAACCATTTATCTGGGTGAATCAATTCTCTGCAACCAAAACAAAATTAAAAAAACAAAAACAAAAAACGGGGATACTTCTGATTGCAGCTGTCATCTGGCACTCCTGGTTTCTATTTTGTGTTCAACAAAACTGCTGGTTATAATCATAGTTTGAGTTTATATTAAGTAAATGCTCTTTTTAATTTACAAAATAATATATTCTAAGAATATTGCTTTCAGATTCTTAAAGTAAGATTTTGTTTGGAAGGATTATACTGCTAAAAATTTGAAAACTAGTATATTAGAGCAGAGATCAGCAAAGTTTCAGTAAAGGGCCATATAGTAAATATTTTAGGTTTTGTGGGCCATATGATCTTAGTTGTAAAACCACTCAGTTCTTCCACTGTAGTGTGAAAATAGCAGTAAACAATACATAAATAAACTATGGTGACTGTGTTCCAATAAAACTTTATTTACAAAAACAAAACATAAGACCAACTGGATTTGGCCTATGGGCTGGGTTGTTTGCCAACCCCTGTATTAGAGCTATTGTTATAAACAGATAGATTAGGCTATGCAAGCTAGTTACATAGTTACCTTTAATGAAGAGGACAAATGAGATGCCCTCTCACTCTGTATTAACAGTTACTTTTAAGAAGGGTCTTTTAAAACAGTTCTGATTTTAGTAATGGTAACTTTCCAGTTAAATAAGCAGGGTGACAATATACAGCCTTGACGTACTCCTTTTCCTATTTGGAACCAGTCTGTTGTTCCATGTCCAGTTCTAACTGTTGCTTCCTGACCTGCATACAGATTTCTCAAGAGGCAGGTTAGGTGGTCTGGTATTCCCATCTCTTTCAGAATTTTCCACAGTTTATTGTGATCCACACAGTCAAAGGCTTTGGCATAGTCAATAAAGCAGAAATAGATGTTTTTCTGGAACTCTCTTGCTTTTTCCATGATC
>SJYX01005839.1:240366-260094 GCA_006410675.1 Oreotragus oreotragus | reverse complement strand
CCTCCCAGAATACTGGAAATAAAAGCAAATATAAACAAATGGGATCTAATTAAAATTAAAAGCTTCTGCACAACAAAGGAAACTATAAGCAAGGTGAAAAGACAGCCTTCTGAATGGGAGAAAATAATAGAAAATGAAGCAACTGACAAACAACTAATCTCAAAAATATACAAGCAACTTATACAGCTCAATTCCAGAAAAATATACGACCCAATCAAAAAATGGGCCAAAGAACTAAATAGACATTTCTCCAAAGAAGACATATGGATGGCTAACAAACATGAAAAGATGCTCAACGTCACTCAATATCAGAGAAATGCAAATCAAGACCACAATGAGATACCACTCCTTTTTAAAAAAATGTTTCAGTGTTTTCTTAGATTTATCTTTTTGTTCTCTGAGATGCAGTCTTTCTCTTTTGTAAATTTAGATATGTTCTCTGTCTATCTTTTTAATCTCAACAGTTATTTAAAGGAGTGTTTTAAATTGCAAATCAGATCATCTTTTTTTCCCTCTCCTCTTATTAATTTTCTAACTTTGGATCATGTGTTAGAAATTTTGGTTTTCATATTTTAAACTCCACAAAAGTTTCTTTGAGGACTTAACATATATAGTCAACTTTTATAAATGTTTCATTAGTTTTTGAAATGAATGTATTATCTGTTGCTTTGAAAGTCTCATATAAAAGTACTAACTCACACTCTAAAAATGTATCATTCAAATATCCTATTTTCTAAATTCATTTTTATCTCATTTCACCTGTCAATTTCTGAGTGAGGTATGTTAAACCTGTCTCTATAGTTGAGAATATGTCAAATTACCCTTTCATTTTTAATAGTCTTATTATATTTCTAGATAAATAATAGTTCACAATTTATATTCTTTATAATTATACTTTTTGATATGTTTTAAATTTTGAGTTTGAATTTTGTATTGTCAGATATGGCCACATCTGCCTTTGTTTTAGCATTTTCCTTGTTTATCTTTGTGGCTTCATTATTATTTTCATTTATAATGAAAAAGAGTTTCATTTATAATGCAAAGAGTTTTCAAATCAAATACTATTAAAGCAGGCTTCCCTGGTGGCTCGGAATCTGCCTGCCAATGCAGGAGACACAGATTTGAGCCCTGATCTGGGAAGATCCCACATGCCACGGGCTACCATGCACCTCAACTACTGAGCCTGTGCTCCAGAGCCCAGGAGCTGCAACTGCGGAAGCCAGCACGACCTAGAGCCTGTGCTCAGCAACAAGTGATGGCCACGCTAGAGAGTAGCCCCTGACTGATAGCCTTACCTAGGGAAAGGTAACACAGCAAGGTTGCGTGGCAATAAAGACCCAGCACAGCCAAAAATAAATAAGTAATTAAAAAGTACTATTAAAAAGATTATACCAAACAACTTTAGTACCGATTTTCCCCTTGCTGCTACTCCCAAAAGATAACTACATTCATTTTTTTTTGGTAATTTCTTCTGAATTTACCCCCAAGTTTCTAAATAATATACTTATATGGTTGTTGACTTATTATTATTCAAGAAAAAAGAACTCTCTATCCTCCAGATATAGTCATATCATAATTTTTGGTAAGTACATTTTCATTATTTACTTCACAAGGAGCTAACAATACAGCTAACATTTATTGAATACTTTATATGAGCCAGGCATAACTTTAAATGCTTATATTCATGAATTAATTCTGCTATCACATAATTCCAGTGGATAAGTACTATGATTATTTATTTATTTACTTCATAAATGGGAGAACTAAGGTTCTGAGTAACTTACTTTATTATATAATTACATAAGTATTTTCACTATTGAGCCAAAACAAACACAATGATTATATTTCCTTTCTTATTCAACTTTTTTATTTTCTTGAAGTTTATAATTGCCTTATTTTAAGATTTGCTTCATTTGCTTCACAACAATTCTCTCCCCAAATTAAATGTACAATCTGTTTAAATATTATTTTCCTCATGGTCAAAACACAATAGGTGACCAATTAGGCCTTCCCTCCCACTCATCCATTCTGGAATCTTATATCCTCTTGCTGTAATCTACATGGACTGTTTTCTAAGCCTGTACCTTGGTATTAGATTCCTTATACCTTAAACCCTGAGTTTTCTTCTTTCTTGCTCCTACACTTTAATGGAGTTCATTCTCCAATAGTTTCCTGATAAATGGTACAGCATAGATAGATTTTTGGGGATATTGTTTTCCTGTTGCCCTTATTTAATGGAAGGAGAAGTTTTCCATGGATATATACATTTTCTGGTAAATATATTCATGTTTGGGCTTCTCAAGTGGCTCATGTGGTCAAGAATCTGCCTGCAATGTAGGAGACTCAGTTTTGGTTCCTGGGTTGGGATGATCCCCTATAGAAGGGAATGGCTACCCACTCAGTATTCTTGCCTAGAAAATCCCATGAACAGAGGAGCCCTGGTGGGCTACAGTTTACCTTATACATATTCTGCTTGGGTGCAGAATTCCAATCTGGAAATAATTTTCTAATAAAATTTTGAAAGCATTGATTCATTTCTTTCTAGTTTTTAATTTTGCACCTGAGAAGCTTGGTATTTGATTTTTCTAACCTTTTATATTTAACATTTTCCGCCTCCGTGGAAGATTTTATGACCATTTTTATTTTATTACAGTGATAATTTCATGATGATGTATCTTTGTGTTCATCTTATTTAATATTATGGCCATATTTTTCTCATTTATGATTGTAGGCCTTTTTAATATAGAGTTTTATACCCTCATGTTCTGAGAAAATTTCTTGTTGATCAGTTACTGTTCCCTCTCGTCTCTATTTTTTATTTTTCTCTGGAACTCTTAATTTGATATTCACTTGACTGTTATCCATTATTTGATTGTTTTTGTCCTATTTTCAGGGAGCTTTTGTCAACTTTATCTCAATCCTTTTACTGATTTAAAAACATTTTGCTCTCAAATTTTTTAATTTTAAGGGCTCTTTTGTGGTCTTTGAATGACTCTGATAAAATGTTACTCTGGCCTTGTTTCAGCTCTTCAATATCTCATCTCTCAGAGTAAATGTTTACTGAAAAAATCTGTGCTTTTTACATTGTTCATTTCATCGAAATTGCCGTCTCCCACTCCTGTCATTATGGTTTAGTCTGTTGATTTTCCTCAAATATCTGTTGGGTACTGGTTGCGCATTCCCACTAAAGCATGAAGGTCACTGGAAACCTCACTTTTGGTTATTTATGTGACTGAGACTTGTAGCTTGGTGGCTTCACAACAGAGTCAAATTTGGTGACATTGATTTTTCACTGGAAAACCCCACGTGTGAGAGTCTGTAGTTCTTTTATCTTAGGCTAGTCAGTACTCTAAGAAAGGGATCCTCCCATCTCCTTTGTGCAGTCTAGCTGTGAAAGTTCTGGAGTTATGGACCTTAGCATGTCGGTACATAGACTTTCATTTAGTTTTCCTATTTTCAGTCCTATGACTCTTACCCTGTGAGTACATTGGACCTACTGGAAAATTCAGGATAATCTCCCCATCTCCAAGCCTTTAATGTACTCACACCTGCAAACCCCATTTTTTCCATGTAAGGTCCTAAGGATTGGGCTGTGGATGTGTGTGGGAGGCCATTATTCTGCTTAGCACTCGCCGACTACGATGGTTGTACAATGCTCCTTGTCTCTGTCTGTGGCCTTGAAATTACCTGGAGACTCTCCCATTTCTCTGCCCAGCACCCATCCCAGGACTCGTTTCTGCCAAAACTGCAGCTTTGGAAATCTGGTCTTATGGCTGTATTCAGGGGGCACATTTCTCTTTATGCTGGTGCTCTTTCTGTGTTTCCAGTCCTTTGAGTTTCTATATTGGGACAGAGAGACTGCATGTGAGGGTCAGTACTTCATGCTCGGTTACTAACTTTAAAGTCAATTCCTAGCCACCAGCTTGTCTTTTACCCTTGTTCTCTTACTGATAAGATACAGAGGAAGCAGATGCAAAAGCTACTTTGTGTTTCCTGTTTGAGTTATTACAAAGGAAGAGCAGTGCAACTCGAGTTTTATGAGGACCTTTTAGTACTCAGGCCATGCTCACTGCTGGAAAATTTCCTGCCTTATGGGAGGAAGCCACGGAGTTTGATCATGTAGGGTATTGTAACGTGATTCTCTGAAATATGTATTCTAGAAACTACAGGTTCTCAATGCCTCTTAGTCTTCTGCCAAGCACAGTATCATAACATAGAAATAAACCCCTTTTCAGAGTCATTAATGCTAACAGACTTCTGTGCCTCATTGTGTGGGATTCAAGTGTTGCATATGCTTTTTCAGTACCCACAGCACAGGTGACTGTGTTTACAGTTGCTCCCATGGTACTGAAACAGGGTCAAATAGCAGAGGAGGGGCCTTACTCCGTTGTTTTTGTCAGCCTTTCTCATTGGCTTTATAGTCTCCAGAAATTTCCCCTGGTTTTCATTTCCTGGTGGCACCTGTCCTCTGCTTCTGGCACTGTAGTGGATTTTTGTTTTAATATTTATTCTGTAAGTTTTGGATTTTGGGCAAAGAGAAAAGGTAAACATGTCATTTCTCAGCCACTCAGAATAGGAATATTCAGCCTTTTTTTTTTTTTTTTTATTAAAGAGTAGTGAGCATATTTATAACAGCTGTTAAGAGGAGTAAATATCTAGAAGTCAGTGTCATGCCTGCTCAGCTCCTCTGGCATGTCAAAGAAATATGCGCAAGTTTGTTCCCAGCATTTGGATCATGAAGAAATGCCACAAGCTTTACAACATATAATTGTTACTGCCATATTTGAGAAGGAAGACAGGAAAGAAAATTATGACAATTGTGGCATGTTCATTCTTTTAGCATCAGTAACTTGGCCAAAATATTTCTAGACGATGTATGTAGCAAATGCCTCTGGCTCCCCATGTCATCTCTCCTCAAGCTACCTCGGTTTTTAGCCATAGTTGCAGTGGACAGTTGCATGTAAGTTCATACTCACCTTGTGCTGATAATGCCAGGCTTCATGTGTGCGCTGTGTGTCTTTCTGTTCTCTTCCCCAGGGCTTTCTCTGATGCCGCTGTAGCCTGTTCAACTCCCATGCACGTGCAGCCCCAAAGTGGGGGATGTTAACACCCCAAGGTCAACCCTCAACCAGTGGGGGACAGAACACAGTGGATAAATGCTCCAGTCTCCTGTCCTCTGGGTGGACACTTCTAGGGGACTTTATGTATGCATCTCAGGTAGTTCTGACTGGGTCAAGCCTTCATTGCCCAGAGAGGGGAGCTTTGTAATGTAGCTCTCTTCAGTTTTCTCCTCATTTCTCTCACTCTCCGGGTTCCCTCCCCTCTGCTTCTTGGAGTTACCTCCTGTACCAAAACACCTGTACCCATGGCTTTGTCTCATCCTGTGCTTCTGATGGAACCCATTAAGTGTCTACTGTTGAATTTTAATGAAGCTTTAAATAAGACCGAGGTGCTGGATTCCTGCCTTTGACTTCATGGGGGATGAAGGAGAAGAATAGAGAACACCCATAGGCTTCTCAGTATGATTTATGGACCTTCAGAAACAGTATCACACATGAAAACATAACTGCCAAGTAATTTTTTTCTCATTTATCAGTATCCGAGGACCGCAATAGTACAGATAATAAGAGTCAGGATGAGGGAAATAGCTGCTATTTGTGGCTTGCCTTCTATAGGGCTCTGTTTGTGGATTACATGCAATCCACTGAATAACCCTTAAAGATGGATGTTAGAATCCCCACTTTGCAAAAGTCTCAGGATAAAACAATAAATTGCCCAAGCCACAATAACCAGTAAATGGCATATTCCAGTTACTAGTGAGTCCACTTCAACCTATGCTCATTTTGTCTAACTTCATTGGTAGTACTTTTAAATAGGTAATGTTGTATATAACTTATTTACTCACATGTTCAGTATTTTTAAAACTTTATTTTAAAATTTCTGTTCAAGGTAGTGTGTCTGCATGTTACAAATTTCAAATTTCCGGGAAAGTATGCAATTAAAAGCGTATTTCCCTCCTACCTCTGTTCCAGGCTTGTTGAGGAGGCTTCTGCTGTTACTGGTTTTTTGTCTGTGCTAAGTTGCTTCAGTTGTGTCTGACTCTTTGCAACTCCATGGACTGTAGCCTGCCAGGCTCCTCTGTCCATGGGATTTTCCAGGCAAGAATACTGAAGTGGGTTGCCATGCCCTGCTCCAGGGGATCTTCCAGACCCAAGGATCAAACCCATGTCTCCTATATTGCAGGCAGATCCTTTACTGCTGGCCTACAAGGAAAGCCTAAGATATAATCTCTATACGTGCATTATTTTATTTTTTACATATATCACGCACATTGCTATTTCCTTTATCTTGCTATTTTCCTTAAAATATGTTACAGATTCCTTCAGTTGATTACAGGAAGTTGATTCATTATTTTTAATTGTTGCAGGATACTTCACTGTATGGCTGTACCCAAATCTATATCATCTGTTAATCTTTTATCATATAAAACATTAATGCTTTTTGATACTGGATGAACCAATTATTTAAAAGTTCTTTTAAAGTAAATTAGTAACATGAATTATCTACAACATAAAATACAGGGAATGTTTTTTAAAAACAAAAATAAATGGTCTTTTTTGAACAGGAAAAAAAATGTTAATGAACAGGAAATTTTGAAATGAGTAAATTTCCACTTCTTTCAATTAGATATCTTGGTCTTTGTCTCTCTGTTTCTTTTCTGTTTCTTCCTCTTACTTTTGATAACCATCTTTTAAAATTATGCTCTGCTCATTCTCAGAAGTCTAAGGATTGAGTTTGAAACTTATGGTCAGGATCAACTTAATTCCATCTCTGTTGATTCAGAAGTCTTTTTTCAGAGCTAGGCACTGATTTCAGGAACTTTTTTTTTTTCATAAACATTTATAGGGTAGATATATTATTTATATACTTCTTTAACTAAAAAATCTGATTTTTTTTTGAGGAGACATAAGAAAATTCAAATGAGTACATAAGGTGATTCCAGATAGTTATTCCTACTTTTCTTAGATTTATAAAGCCCTCTTAAAATTTGTATTTAGTGTATATTTCTATGACTAAAGGAAGAGTCCATGAGCCTCCTAATGAAAGGAATTAATAAATTATAATTTGTAAAAGGTCTGATCTTTCATAATTATTTTTCATTCTATCCTGTCTTGAAACTATGCTAGAAAAAACTCACTCAAGCTTAATTTTTGAAAAGCTGTCCATTAACAATATTTTTCTTTTCTTTAATTAAACTTTTGATTTTGAGATAATTATAGGTCCATGTACAGTTGTGACGGAGAAGGTGATGGCACCCCACTCCAGTTCTCTTGCCTGGAAAATCCCATGGACGGAGGAGCCTGTTGGGCTGCAGTCTATGGGACTGTGAAGAGTCGGACACGACTGAGCGACTTCCCTTTCACTTTTCACTTTCATGCATTGGAGAAGGAAATGGCAACCCACTCCAGTGTTCTTGCCTGGAGAATCCCAGGGACGGGGGAGCCTGGTGGGCTGCCGTTTATGGGGTCACACAGAGTTGAACACGACTGAAGTGACTTAGCAGCAGCAGCAGCAGTACAGTTGTGAGAAATAATACAGAGAGATTCCATGTACCCTTTACTCAGTTTTCCCCAATGATAACATCTTGCAGAATTACAGTAGAGTATTACACAACCATGATGTTGGATTGATACAGTCAAGATAGCAAACATTTCCATCACCACAGGGATTTCTCACGTTGCCCTTTAATAGCCACATCTACTTCCTTCCCACTCCCATCCTCTCTTTAACCACTAGCAACCGCTCATCTGATCTCCATTTCTATAATTTTTAAAAATTCAAGAGTGCAGTCATATAGCGCATGCATACTCTTTCTTCAGGAATCAGTGTTAAACTTGTGGAGTGTATTCCTAATTTGATACACCTTTTTTGTCTTATATTGGTCTAATTTTTTAAAATCAAACAACACCTTAGATATTCAATATTTTCATTTGTAGATACTCATTGAAGCTTACTGAGTTAGATTTGATCCCCTGGAAACTGAGATGGAAACTTGTATATGGGAGGTCCCCTGGTGCTTGTCTCAGTAGACACCCTTGTAAGAAGCTGAGGGACGCGGGATTGGACAGAAGGAGAAGCCACCCCACAGGACAGTTGTCGCTGAGGTCGCAGCTCATCTACAGGGAGCTTTGAAACCAGATGGGCCTTCAGTGTTGTCCCACACTGAGGGAAGGAGGCTAGATCTATGAATCTCTCTTCTGTTTCCATTTGTATACATTTTAGAATTAGCTTGTAGATTTCTACAGAGGATCCTGCTGGGATTTTGATATGAATTGTGTTGAATCTATAAATCTATTTGATATGAATAGATATGTTAAGAATATAGAGTCTTGCAATCATTAAATACATATATCTATATTAATTTAGGTCTTCTTTGATTTATTTGGTGTTTTGTAGTTCTTAACATATATACAGATCTTGTATATATTTTATTAGATTTATACCTAAGTATTTCATTTGTGGTGATACTGGAAATGATGTTTTTTAAAAATTAAATTTTCAGTTGCTCATTGATAGTATATATTGTCCTGTGATCTTGTTAAACTGACATACTAGTCTTACTAGTTTTATTTGCATGTTCTTTAAAATTTTCTCCTTAAATAAGAAAAATGATACCATCTATAGGGAGTAACTTGTGGGTTTTTTTCTTTCTTTCTGTTCGGTGTGACTTTTATTTCTTTCACTGGCTACGTCCTTCTTTTAAATGTTAATTAGAAATAATGAAAATCTCTGCCTTGTTTCTTTTCTTAGGGGAAGCAATCTTTAACAATTATATATGATTTTAGCTGTAGATTTTTTTAAAGTGCCCGTTATTAGAGTGGAAATTTCTATTCCATTTGTTGAGTTTTTTTTTTTATGGTGAACAGATGTTGAATTTTATCAAATTTGTTTTTCCTGTGTCCACTGAGATGATCTCTCATGGTCTTCTTCATTCTATTGATGTGGTAAATTAAATTGTTTGATTTTTCAAGTATTGAACTAACCTTGCATTCTTGGAATAAATTCTGTTTGGTCATCCTGTATTACTTTTACACTTTTTCTCCTGAATTTGACTTACTAATATTTTGTGAGAATTTTTATATCTATGTCCATGAAATGGCTTGTTGTACTGTTTTATCTGGCTTGAGTATCGGGGTAATGGGCTGACTTATAAAATAAGACAGAAAGTGCTCATTCTTCTGTTTTTTTTAAGATTTTGTGTGGAATTGACACTTTTGATATTTTTTCCCATAAAAGTTTAAACAACTTTGCCAGGAAAATCATCTTAGCCTATACTTTTCTTTGTAGGATGTTTTTAACTTCAAATTTATTCTCTTTAGTAGATACAAGAACATTTGATTTATTTATTTCTTCTTGAGTAAGCTTTGGTAGTTGATGTCTTTTAGGGAAACTGTCCATTTCACTTATTTTGTCAAATAGATGTACATAGGTTGTTTGTAATCTTCAATTATTATCCTGTGACTGTATGATCTTTATAGTGATAGCCCCTCTTTTATTTCTGACATTGGCAATTCGCATATTAGCTCCTTTTTTCTTGGGCTTCCCTCAGAGCTCAGCTGGTAAAGAATCCACCTGCGATGCAGGAGACCCCGGTTGGATTTCTGAGTCAGAAAGATCCACTGGAGAAGGGATAGGCTCCCCACTCCAATATTCTCAGGCTTCCCTTGTGGCTCATCTGGTGAAGAATCCACCTGCAATGTAGGAGACCTGGGTTTGATCCCTGGGTTGAGAAGATACCCTGGAGATGGAAAGGCTACCCACTCCAGTATTCTGGTCTGGTGAATTCCATGGATTATAGGGTCGCAAAGAGTTGGACAGGACTGAGTGACTTTTACTTTCCTTTTTTCTTAGTCAGTGTGGCTGGAAGTTTGTTAATTTTATTGATCTTTTCAAAGAACAAGCTTTCTGTTTTTTCACTGTTCATTTATGTTTTCCTATTTTCAAATTCACTGACTTCTGCTCTTTATTTCTTTTCTTCTGCTTGCTGTCAGTATCCTTTTTGACTCTCTGGTTTTTTGTTCTAGTTTTCTTTAAGCTGTATGGGATTGTCTTCCTTTAAAAAATCCATTAATTTATTTATGTGCCAGGTCTTTGTGGCTGTGCACGGACTTTCTTTAGTTGCGAGGAGCAAGTGCTACTCTCTAGCTGTGGTGCCTGGGCGTCTCACGGCAGTAGCTTCTGCTGTTGCAGGGCGCAGGCTCCAGGACGCGCAGTTTCAGTCGCTGCAGCACACAGCCTTAGCTGCCCGTGGCTTGTGGAACCTTTCTGGACCAGGGACCAAACCGTGTCCTCTGCGTTGGCAGGTGACTTTAACCACTAGACTACCAAGGAAGTCCTGTTATGTTCACTGATTACCACTGAAGTCACCACCTATGATTGTGAATGTGTCCATTTGTTCTTTCACCTATATCAGTTTTTGCCTTATGTATTCTGAACCATACCTGTTAGGATTGTATCATTTAGAATTGCTTTGTCTTCTTAGTGAATTAACCTTTTTATCATTATGTTTATACCTTATAATATCCCTTGTTTTGCACTGCACTTTGTCTAGTCTTAGTATAATTATTCCAGCCTTTTTTGATGATTGTAAGATACATATATTTCCATTGTATACTTTTAATCTATTTACACCTTTAGGTTTAAAGTCGATTTCTTATAGATACATGCAGTTCGGTTTTGCTTTTTTTGCTGTTTGGTAAGCTCTGTTTTTAAAATGATGAATTTTATCATTTATATTTAATGTAATAATTATATCTACCATTTTGCTAGCTTTTTTGTTTATTTCATTATTTTTGCTCCTCTTGTTCTTGTCTTTCCTGTTTGATTTTGCATTGAGCATTTAAAAAAAATTCCCATTTATCCTCATTACTTGGATTATTCTTTACATTTCTTTTAAAGATTTTTCTTAGTTGTTTCTTAATACTTAAAATGTACATATTTATATAATCACAATATAACTTCAAATAATACCATATTTTTTCACATATTACATAAGAGCCTTATAATAGCATATTCTCAGTTGTCCCTCTTTTCTTTAATCTTCTCTACAATCTTTTTCATATATTTTACTTTTATTTTTACATTGTACTACAAACCTTCAATTCATTGCTACTATTTTAAAATTAATTATCTCTTCGAGCGGTTAAAATGAGAAAAAATATCTTTCACGTTTACCTTTATTTTAATCATTTCTGAAGATTTAATTTCACTGTATACACTCAAGTTTCTTTCTGATATCATATTTCTTATTGCCAAAGAGCTTTTTAAAAAACATTTTGTAGTGCAGGTCTACTGGTAATGAATTTTCTCAGCTTGTGTTGGGAAGACAGTTTCACTGGCATAGGATTCTGAGGAGATAGATTCCCCCCCTCCCCTTTTCAGGATTTTAAAGATGTCACTCTGTTATCTTCTAGACTGTATGGTTTATGACAGCCTGCAGTAATTCATCTTTTTAGTCAGTATGTTATCTGTCTTTTCCTCATCTTTCTTTTGCCTTCTGAATTTCTCTTTGCCATTGGTTTTCAGCAGTTTGAATATGATTTGCTGAGAAGTGTGCACCTCTTTGTGTGTATATGTGTGAAGGGCTGTTTTCTTTTTTTTTNTCGCTCAGTCGTGCCCGACTCTTAGCGACCCCATGGACTGCAGCCCACCAGGCTCCTCCGTCCATGGATTCTCCAGGCAAGAGTACTGGAGTGGGGTGCCAGTGCCTTCTCCGGTAATGACTCCTAGGGTGGGTGATATTCTTTACTGAGGTGGGAGAGTCTAGAGGAGGAGTGATTTGGGGGAGAAATAAACTCAGTTTTGGCCATGTTAAGTTTGAGATGCCTGTTGGACACCCAGGTTGCTGAACACAGCAGACAGTTGTGTAAATGGGTTTGGAGCTCATTGGAGAATTGGGGCTGGCGTCATAGATTTGAGAGTATAGAGATGATGTTGACTCTGTGAGCCCAATGGGATCATCTCAGGGGAACACGGCTAGTGGGGAAGACCTAGGCCTGGACACTGGAACACTCCCATATGTTAAGGAGAACCAAGGAGATAGAGAAGAAGCAAAGCAGAGGAACCTAAGAAGTTTCTTTTTCCTGAAAGAATAAGCTGGCGTTGCACACCCACATGTGCCCCCTGCCCCTTGTTGACCTTGCACATCCAGGGTCCAGGACTGAGACACAGCCCAGGCCCCACTCACTCCACTGGGCCCAGTCTCCCCTCTTGTTCCAGAACCCGAGCCTGCTGTGTGTCCAGTGGTTGCCCCTCCTGTGAGGTGCCCTTCGTTCACTTAGTAAACCTTTGTTGAGCAGCTCATTTGCTCTGAGACCATGGGTGTAATGCTCAGCAAGAATGGTTCGGCACAGTCCCTGCCCTCGGGGTCACCAGCAAGTGGACGATTACAGTGAACAGAAATGGTGGAGGTATAGCTGTTTTAGTATAGACTGTGTGACCCAGGCAAGTATTTAGTTCAGTTCAGTCGCTCAGTTGTGTCCAAGTCTTTGCCACCCCTATGGAGCGCAGCATGCCAGGCTTCCTTGTCCATCACCAACTCCCGGAGCTTTCTCACACTCATGTCCTTTGAGTTGGTGATGTCATCCAGCCATCTCATCCTCTGTCCTCCCCTTCTCCTCCCGCTTTCAATCTTTCCCAGCATCAGGATCTTTTCAGATGAGTCAGTTCTTCACATCAGGTGGCCAAAGTATTGGAGCTTTAGCATCAGTCCTTCAAGTGAATATTCAGGACTGATTTCCTTTAGGATTGACTAGTTGGATTTCTTTGCATTTCAAGGGACTCTCAAGAGTCTTCTCCAACACACAGTTCAAAAGCATCAATTCTTTGGCGCTCAGTTTTCTTTATGGTCCAACTCTCACATCCATACATGACCACTGGAAAGACCATAGCCTTGACTAGACGGACCTTTGTTGACAAAGTAATGTGTCTGCTTTTTAATATGCTGTCTGGGTTTGTCATAGCTAGTATAATTGCTCTTGTAAGCCTAAATTTCCCATCTGAGGCAATGGAATTAAGTGTGAGGGGCTCTCTGATGTACCCTGAGGATGTGATGGATGGATGAGCAAATGAAAACTCCTGTCTAGGCCCTCATGGAACATCTAAAAAGTCAGTGAGTGGGGAGGCCTGGTCAGCGTCTCTGTGTGGCGAGTCAACACGTGGTGTGTTAGCCTACAGCAAGTCTCTGGTTTTTCCTTCAATATCTGCTCTTCTCACCCTTCACTATTCCTATTCTGTCTACCCTGGGCCTTCGCTCTGGTTCTATTTGTCTATCCCAAAGCAGAAGAAAGGGTTGGTTTTAACAGGGAGGAATCTTTTGATATTGAACCAGGAAGATGGGTGGCCAAAAACTTCATTCATGATTTTCCATACGATGTTACAGAAAAACTCAAACATTTTGGTCAACCCAATATGAGGAACCTCGTATTTTAAATAATCTGGGAAAGTGGAACAAAAGATTCTGGGAAATTCAATTTTTACACAGAGTACCAAGTGCCCACACAGTGTTCTGTGTATAATTGGTAATACACTCTCAGCCATGCCCTTAAACTCAGCCACATCCACTCCTCACATACCTCAAAAACTTTCAGGGAGGGTACCGATTGCAGCAGCTTCTCAAAGGAGTGCAGAAAATGTCTCTGAAAAGAACACAGCCATTTGTTCTTTGTCAGGATGCCTCTTTCATACTGTAATTAGAGTGCTGTGGAGGGGTGGAAATGGGGCAGGAGGAGGAACATGAAATGCTCCTACTTCCCTCACGGCTTTTTCTTCCTGCGCCGCAGGGTTTTGAACTCACTGAAATACTGTGACTGAAAAACACACTGTTACATGCACAGAGAGGGAGAAAGCAACATGTGTGTCCCTGCGTTTGTGCCTCCAAAGTGTCTGTGTGCTAAAGCGAGGAGGGGCAGCTTGGGGTGGGGGCAGGGCAGAATTCGACAGAGGAGGGAGATCAGAATTCCACCTTGTAATCTTGTGTCACTCCAAGAGTCACATTGAACCGATGTAGCCTGCATCCTAAGTTTTAAAGACGAATGCACAGATTCTTCAAAATAAATTCTGGCAATATGTTTATGTTCACATCTGAAAACATTGATAGGAATAATATATACCTAAGAGTGCTGCATCTTCAGGCTTTTATTTTCCCAATCTGCAAAGTGGGGGTAAAAAAAAAAAGTGATGATCTCTAAATTCCCTTCCTGAAAGGCTGTAAAGGACAAGCTTGTGAGAACTCAAAACTTTTCACAGGATTCATAGTTCCTGCTGTTCCATGGTCATCTTTGCTAATACAAGGAAATGATAAAGCTTATTGGTGTGAAGTAGTGCAGCATTCAAGAGTATTTGTGGGTTTTTGTTTTGAATTGTATTTGCAGCAATAGCAACAATTTCTCGACTCCATCTTGCAGAAAAATCAATTAACATCTTTTCTAACACTTGCTGGCCAGGGAGAAGAAAGAAGGGTGGGGACATAGTTTCCAGCGACTGTTTCAGTCACAGCAGATGACGTTTGAAGCGACTGCCGCGTTTCATGTAGATAACAGAGAATTGATGTCCAATGATATTCAACATAGATGTGTCAGAATATCTAGCTGACTTAATACACAGCTGAACTCCTGGTCTGCCCTCCAGAAATGACTCCTCACGATATCTTTCCCATCTCAGTCTATTGAACTCCATGCTTCTAGTTGTCAAGGAGGAAACCTTGAGGGTCTTCTTTGACTCACGTCTCTCTTATAGTCCGTGTTTAAGGTGTCGGCGAGTTTTCCTAGCTCTGCATCGCAATATACCCAGAATCCCAGGATTTCTCAATGTCGCCACTCCCACCACTCTGGCTGAGGCAGCCGCCGTGATCTAGAAATGACCTGGGAGGTCTCCCTGCCTTCACCTGTAGCCTTCATCAGTCTGTTCTCAACAGGCAGTCAGAGACAGTCTGTGAAACCGTGAATCAGATCATGTGATGCCTCTGCTGCAAAACCCCACCCCATGGTTTCCAGATGATACCAAGTGAAAGTCAGGTTATTATCCATGGTCTACATGGTCTAGCCCCCTACCTCCGTGTGGCCTGTTACCTGCTCTGAGCTCACCTCATTAGATTTTTCATTTATTCCATCCACTCCAGCCATATGGGCTCCTTTCTGTTCTGTGGAAGCTCCTCCAGGGTGTTCCGGGCCCACAGCTTGCCCTGGCCGCCTCTACTGGAATACTCTTCCTCAGACATCTGTGTGGCTCACTTCTCAAGTCTTCTCAGCAAGGCCTCTCCCAGCCACTTGACCCCCAAACCCCAGACCCTCTCCCCATACTTACTATTCTTCTTCTATCCTTTGTTTTTCCATCTTATCAGTATTGAACATACTTTATATTTGTGCTTATTATCCTGGTTATTGTCTGTCTTCTTTACTAGAATGTAAGCTTCATGAGGCCAAAGGTTTTTGCTTTTATGCTTGCTGCTGTATCCCCATGTGCTAAAGCAATGCTGACCAGGTAGTAGGCACTCAATACATTTTATTTTGGAAGCACAATGAGTAAATACCTAGATAGACAGATAGATAGATAGGGGCCTTAATAGTAGTTGTGTATATTGTGATACATTCTTAGGAATGTCAGACATACTTAAAATAGGCACTTGCAATACCGATTCTGTGCTAGATACTATACTTTGCACTTTCCATCTCTTATTTAAATTAATCCTCAAAATGCTTTGAAAGAGGTGTGGTGCTTATTGCTACTTTACAAATGAGGAAACACTCAGAGAGGCTTCAGAACAGGTCCCACCCTGATGGAACCATGATTCAAGCCCAGCTCAGTCATGTTTGAGAACCTCTCATCATTGTGCTATGATGGTCTGGAGTATACCAACTCCAAGGTTAAAAAGCAAAACAGGGAAACATAGCTCCTTCGTGATCTCTTTTATGCTAATTGCCAGGCCTTTTATTTTTTATTTTTATTTAAAATTTATTTATCTCAAATAAATNGGTCCGTCTAGTCAAGGCTATGGTTTTTCCTGTGGTCATGTATGGATATGAGAGTTCTGAAGAAGGCTGAGCGCCGCAGAATTGATGTTTTTGAACTGTGGAGTTGGAGAAGACTCTTGAGAGTCCCTTGGACTGCAAGGAGATCCAACCAGTCCATTCTGAAGGAGATCAACCCTGGGATTTCTTTGGAAGGAATGATGCTAAAGCTGAAACTCCAGTACTTTGGCCACCTCATGTGAAGAGTTGACTCATTGGAAAAGACTCTGATGCTGGGAGGGATTGGGGGCAGGAGGAGTAGGGGACGACCGAGGATGAGATGGCTGGATGGCATCACTGACTCGATGGATGTGAGTCTGAGTGAACTCCAGGAGATGGTGATGAACAGGGAGGCCTTGCGTGCTGCGATTCATGGGATCACAAAGAGTCGGATACAACTGAGCGACTGAACTGAACTGAGTTTCTTTGATTTATGGTTTACTGTATTTCATTATTTTAGGAAAATCCTTGGGCATTATGTTTTCAAATACTTCTCTAGCTTGTTCTAGTCCTCCTTTTTTCTGGTATGTTAGATCATTTGATATTATCCCACAACTCTTGGGTACTCTGTTCTGTTTTATTCATTCTCCTTCCTCTTAGTGTTTGGACAATACCTATCGGCCTGTCTTTGAGTCCACTCTTTCTTTCCTTGCCTGTGTTAGTTCTACTTATGACGCTGTGTAAGGCACATTTCATGTCCAATACCAGGTTTTTATATTTCTGACATTTCCATTTTTCTCTTTCTTATAGTTTCCAAATATCTGCTGAAATTTGCTATATGCATATTGTCCACCCTTTCTATTAAAGATTTTCTCATGTTAATTATAGACTGATAGTTCCAACATATGATTCTGGTTATGCTGATTTCTTTGTCTCTTGATAGTGCAATTTTTCCACATTTAGTTTTAGTCTTTTTTAAAAATAATTTTTGGTTGAGTATTGGGCATCATATATAGGACGGAAAAGACTGAGATAAGTAATACTTAAGACTGAAATCAGTACAACTTTTGTAATGCTAGGTTACATGTGCCTGTGCGTAGCTGGGGGAGTTGAGTTAATATATCTATGTTGGGTTTAGATTTGGCATCAAAAACTTCTAGGGTTACTTTGCGTTTAGGTTGAAACCTGAGTTACCCAAGAGTTTTTGGCAATGCTGCTGCTGCTGCTAAGTCGCTTCAGTCATATATTCATGTTCTATTCTTAGCTTTCGGTTTTTCCTATGCACTTGTATCTTTTTTTCTTTTATTTATCTTAATTTATTTTTAACTGGAGGCTGATTGCTTTAAACTGTTGTGGTGGTTTTATGTACTTGTGTGTTACAAGAGATCTCTTCATGTTCATATGTTCATGTTTTTCCACTACTGGTGATAGATTGTTTTTGCTTCTTACTTGGAACTTGCTAGCTTGGTGGTGGGAGTTGGGCAGGTTTCTAGTGTCCTGTCTCGGCCTTACTCTTAGGCAGGCCCTGTACCCCTGAGTTTTGGAGGTGAGGCTTCCTTTGTGATCTTGCCTCTTTTTCCATCAGAGCCAAACTCTGCCTTGTTCTGTGTCAAGTCTTGTGAAAAGAGTTTCGTGCCTTTCTCCCAGTTATAGGAGCTCTCTAAAGGCTTGAGTTCAGGACCGTTTCCTACCCCTCCCCCAAATGAAGAGCATTTTGTTTTTTACCCTTCCCTTAGTCACAGTGGGTTTATATATGTGCTTTTTGGGTGCCAGGTTTTGCTGCCCTTACCCCAGCAAGCTAAGATTTTGTCCTGTAGAAAAGTAGAGTAGGGCAGGGCTTTGTGCCTTTTCTGATGTGGCAGCTGTTCCTGTCCTCCCAGCCTGCACATTGAAGGAAGCTTTCTCTGGTCTTCTGCCCTACCCTTAATATCTGTTTTATGTATATGACAGAGGTCAGAGGAGAAGAGCCAGTGTGAACTCTCTTTGTTTCTGCAGCCATTAGGGATTTTATACACTCATACTAGTGTACACGCAGTTAAAATAATTTATTAAAAATTCAAGTTGAATTCTTCTTATATTCTTGTAGAGTGCCATGTTTCTCTCCTCTTGTGCTCTACCACTAAGTGAGGCAAGATTTGTGTTTTGGTCTCCTCGAAATGTCTGACTTTCCATATTATTTTGGGGTACTTGGTTGCCATATATTTTTGCTCTGGGAGGTGCAAGAAAAATTATGATTTTGCATTTTACTTGGATTTTGTTGTTGTTATTCAGGTGGTGCATCTCTTTTCAGCTTTCTAAATCATTGGTATATGGGAAATTAGTTACATCTTTAAGGGGCTGTTCCACGGCTCTGTAAGGCCAATAGTTCTGGGTAGTGTGGTATATTATACATGTCCAGTGCCATACCTTTGCTGTAAAGTTGGTTTCGTGGCTTGATACAGTGTTTTGTGGTATCTCATGTTGGTGAATTAAGCAGTCTCTAAGTCTTTGGATGTTAGTGCTGGCTTAGGCCATTGGGGCAGAAAAGGTAACCCTATACCCAGATCCAAGTTGTTTCCAGTGTTAATCCCATGTTAGATGAATCTATTCCTTTAAGGGTGGAAGACTTCTCAGCTAGTAATCTTGCCACTAAGGGGATATTTGATTTTAAAGAATGGTGCCGTACCAGGGGTTTAGCATTGATCTCAGTTGCTGCCAGGTTGGACATCTGGCAGTGGCAATAACTAGGTTAGCCTTGGTAAGTGGAAACCCATGCTATTGGGTTCATGCATATTTTCCATCCCTGGTGCCAGGCTTACTTCATTAATGAAGTATTAATGCAGATGCTGTGGAAAATTATAGAGGTTGGATGATATCAACTCACTAAGTCATGCCTCTGGTTACCTAGTACTTCTATGGTAAATGGTACTTCTATGGTTAGTTTTAGAACTAACACCCCCAAAATGTGTCCTTTTCAATACAGGGGACTGGAATGCAAAAGTAGGAAGTCAAGAACACCTGGAGTAACAGGCAAATTTGGCCTTGGAGTACGGAATGATGCAGGGCAAAGGCTAATAGGGCTTTGCCAAGAGAACGCACTAGTCATAGCAAACACCCTCTTCCAACAACACAAGAGAGGACTCTACACATGGACATCACCAGATGGCCAACACTGAAATCAGATTGATTATATCCTTTGCAGCCGAAGATAGAGAAGCTCTATACAGTCAGCAAAGACAAGACCGGGAGCTGACTGCGGCTCAGATCATGAACTCCTTATTGCCAAATTCAGACTTAAATTGAAGAAAGTAGGGAAAACCACTAGACCATTTAGGTATGACCTAAATAAAATCCCTTATGACTATACAGTGGAAGTGAGAAATAGATTTAAGGGACTAGATCTGATAGACAGAGTGCTTGATGAACTATGGACGGAGGTTCGTGACATTGTACAGGAGACAGGGATCAAGACCATCCCCATGGAAAAGAAGTGTAAAAAAGCAAAATGGCTGTCTGAGGAGGCCTTACAAATAGCTGTGAAAAGAAGAGAAGAGAAAAGCAAAGGAGAAAAGGAAAGATATTCCCATTTGAATGCAGAATTCCAAAGAATAGCAAGGAGAGATAAGAAAGCCTTCCTCAGCGATCAGTGCAAAGAAATAGAGGAAAAGAACAGAATGGGAAAGACTAGAGATCTCTTCAAGAAAATTAGAAATACCAAGGGAACATTTCATGCAAAGATGGG
>SJYX01005839.1:220102-238300 GCA_006410675.1 Oreotragus oreotragus | reverse complement strand
ATGCAAAGAGTTGACTCATTGGAAAAGACTCTGATGCTGGGAGGGATTGGGGACAGGAGGAGAAGGGGATGACAGAGGATGAGATGGCTGGATGGCATCACTGACTCGATGGACGTGAGTTGAGTGAACTCCAGGAATTGGTGATGGACAGGGAGGCCTGGCGTGCTGCGATTCATGGGGTCGCAAAGAGTCGGACATGACTGAGTGGCTGAACTAACTATAGTAATGCTCCCTGTTGACAGTTTACATGTAATACAAAGATTTTCATACTTTTGTGCTTGCTTGCATGCCCCTAAAAAAATTGCCAGGACATTCTCTACTGCCCTTGGGCTTATGTATGTTCTTATCCTGGGGTACTATTCTTTTTACATAAAGTGGTGGTAAGGAGCATTGCCTGGAGCTCTCTCTGTCCATTGAGAGGATTTTACTTCATTGCTCTCTTTCATGATCATTTCTAGGTGAGGTTCGTAGTGCAACAGTCATTTTTGGCTTTCACCCACATACTGACCTAACCATAAAAGAACCAAGCCTGGCATTTTTTTCCTCTCCATTATTCAAAAGTGACTCTTCCCCATTCCATATATTCATAGTTGCGATTTGAGCGAGAGGTATCAGTGCAATAGTGGTAGACAGTAGAGAGGGTATGACTCACGTGTTTACTTGTGACCTCTGGCCCTGTTCATTCCCAATCCTGAAAGTGTGACTTCCATCTTACTTTCAGTTGTTATCATGCCTTCCCAACCCAGTAACTTTGGTCGTTAGCTCATGATGGGAGGCTTTGTCTGCATAGTCACTTGATGTCCCCATCAGGGCCTGTAGGATGACGGCAGTTACTTTTTAAATGGTGGATAGTTCTCTGTTGCAGATTCTGTATCTTTGTTCCGGATTCACTGGGGTATGTGGGCTCTTGAGGGAGGGCTGTTCTGTACCTGTTAAGACTTAGCAGCATCCCTTGCCTCTGTCCACAAGATGCCAATAGCCTCTCACCCCTTGCTTCCCTCAGCTGTGACAAGCACACATGTCTTCAGACATTGCCAAGAGTTCCCTTCAGAGAAAAATTTCCTCTGGTTGAGAACTACTGGCCTGGACAACTTGAGTTCCTTTTTGGACTGTATTATTGCATGCAGAGGGAGAGTTAACATAACCCTAGGGCATGACTCTAGATGTATATTGTCAGTCCTGTGTGAATGTGAACTTCTGATCTTCCTTTTCTTCCTTTTATAAGAATGGAAAAGAATCCACTCCCTAGATCAATGGCCTCATACTAAGTGCCCAAGGCTGTGTTTATCTGTACTAGCAAAGGTGCCACATCTGGCACAGCAACTACAATTGCTACTGCTTGGATATGTTTATATTACTTTACTCTCATCTTCTGGGATCCATTTGTTTTTTTTTTCAGAGACAGGCAGATGAATTCAATGGACATACAAGAGGGACAGTTGCCCTTACATGCTATAAGTCTTTGACGTGGTACTGTTCTTGCTGTTCTGCCCAAGATATGATATTGCTTTTGGTTTACTACCTTGGTTGGGAGTGGGAGGGTGTTTCTATGGCTTTTGCATGGATTTCTGCTCTATAATATCACTTAGCCCTGAGGTCAAAGAACCAGTATGAGGGTCCTGCCAACTACAAAGTATGTCTACTCCAATTATATATTTGGAGACTAGAAAATGATCACTCCTGTGCTGAAGTACCCAGGGGATGGAGTGGACCCAATCTGAGCTAGAGTTTGGCTACAACACCGTTTATTACCTTGCCCTCTTATGTTCTGACTTGAAAAGGAAGGTTGTAATGGATTGCAAGGAGATCCAGCCAGTCCATTCTGAAGGAGGTAAGTTCTGGGATTTCTTTGGAGGGAATGATGCTGAAGCTGAAACTCCAGTACTTTGGACACCTCATGCGAAGAGTTGAGTCACTGGAAAAGACTCTGATGCCGGGAGGGATCGGGGGCAGGAGGAGAAGGGGACCACCGAGGATGAGATGGCTGGATGGCATCACTGACTCGATGGATGTGAGTTGAGTGAACTCCAGGAGTTGGTGATGGACAGGGAGGCCTGGCGTGCTGCGATTCATGGGGTTGCTAAGAGTCAGACATGACTGAGCGACTGAACTGACTGAACTGAATGGTGCTTAGGGTCCCCAGATATCAATGTCATTTCAGAGTCTGTGTCAGACACTCCTGAAAAGATTTGAGAATTCCTTTCCTCCATTTTCCCCGCCATGATTATCCAAGTAAATGGCCACACATTCATTAGGGAAGGACTGGGCTTCCCAGGTGTCTCAGTGGTAAAGGATCTACCTACCAATACAGGAGACACAGGAGACGTGGGTTCGATCTCTGTGTCAGGAAGATCCCCTGGAGAAGGAAATGGCAACTTACTCCAGTATTCTTGCCTGGAAAATCCCATGGACAGAGGAGCCTGGCGGGCTGCAGTCCATAGGGTGGCAAGGAGTCAGACACAACTGAGCATGCATGCACAGCAACAACTGGGAGAACTGCTACTGCATACATTTGATGCGGTGTTCCAGGGTCCATCATCGTGGGAGTCTGACCGCTCCTTCAGTCAGTAGATTCTGGATTAGAGAACCGGCTCAGGACTGGACAAGAAACTATGACTTCCCTAGATTGGGTGCCCTTAGTTTCCTAATCGTCTAGTCTTGACTTTTAAAAGTTGCATAAATTAAGCAATACTCTTGCTTCCTGCCCACAGTTTTTTGCTTCTGTGAACACTGTATTCCAGCAGCCACCTCCAGATCTCTTTGGATACTGAGGTGCCCTGGTCGCCACTCCAGTCTTGCTGTTCATCATAACAATTGGTCCCACTTTGCTTTTGATGGTTAAGTGTTATTATTGGACCTCTTGTGTCTCAGGATTCTGGGATTTCTAACAGTATCTCCTGCCATCAGTGGCCTGCAGAGTGCACACTGAGCTTCTGCATGATCCTAATGTCTCTTTCCTCAGCACATTCCATGTCAGTAACTTTGGTAAGTGGAGTACTCTGGTCTCTTACATGAACTGCTGGTGAATTTTCTGGACTTAAATCATAGGCCTATTCTAGCATACTTCCTTCTACCATCTTTTTTATTTCCTTTGGCCAACATTATGGCAATTCTGTAATTTCTACTTTATTTAGTGTGGGCCACTGATTTCCTAAACTTCCAGGAGCTATTGTACTGTGTGAGAATTGCTTATTGGGGTCCTTACCACCAAGGAACCAACTTTTAGTGGTGGATGGATAGATCAGCCCTGAAGAGAGGTTTTGGGTGGAATACCAGAATACTCACTAACTTACTCATAGTTTACTCACTAACTTACTCATAATCACAATATACCTACTGTTATCACCTGTATTAGTTTTGCAATGGCCTTTGTCAAAAGCAATACAGAGTACTCTGGCAGCATGATCTCTAAATACATGGCTCAGACTACATAGTAAACAGAATTTACTCAAGCTCAGAGCATCAGAGAAATACAGGATATATTTACTGACAGAAAGCTTTAAACCATGTAACAGAGTTATGGGAAATGGCAACTGCAGTCAACATACTAACCAGTGAACAGGTAGGAGGAATGTCCCCAGCCAAAGAGAAAAGCTTGGTTCCTTTATTCAAATAATTGTAACTTAAAAATCCAGAAACTGTATTTACATACAGACACTGTGCTGAGGTTCATTCATTATTATTTGACCTTTAAATCCAATAGAGAGATTATAGTCACTATTGCTGAAACCATCCTTTGTTATACAATATAGTGATGACAGCAACCATTTACTGGGTGCTTATGATACCAAGTGCTTTATAAAACATTAGCTCCCTAACTACCCATGTATGCCTGTGAGGGGGTGACCAAAAGAAAATATGATCCTTGTCAAAGCTGTCACCTTTGTGGTTATATCCTTACTTCAATGAAGTCAGTTACCATAATCCAAACAATTTCATCATTCCTCTTTGGGGATTGCTGTCAGATACTGTGGAACATTACCGTACAATCCTTGCATGGTACATCATTATCCTCAGCGAGAGTATTTAGTTATTTGGAAATAGTTGAGTCATTCAGAGCCAATTTTGGTGAATAATTTGGAAAGATATTCAATGTAGGTAACATGATTTTAGTTCTTTAAAGTAAAAAAAATTGACCTCTAGGCTATTAACCAGCAGTAATCTCAATTTTCTTGAATGTTTGTAAACCATCTCTAAAGCATTTCTCAAAAAGTAGTTTCAGAATGTGCCCTGAGCAGTGACAGTATGGTTGGTGCTCCTAAGGGGAGTACCTAAAGAGCAATGGTTATTTAAATTCAATTCTATTGATTAATTTATTTTACTTTATACACAAAGAAATGGAAGGGGGAAGTATTGTATCTCTTTAAAAATAGGAAAGAGTATTTCCTCAAATTAATTATCCGTTTTATACTCAAGTTGTATCTGTTTTGCCAAGTCTACTTTATAACACAAAGCTTTGATAGACTTTTTTTCATGTACTTCATCTTTAGAAGCATTTTTAAATTGAAGTATTGTTGATGTACAATATTATACCTTACAGGTGTACAGTACATAATGAGTCACAATTTTTAAAGTTTGTACTCCATTTATTGTTATAAACATTGGCTGTGTCCCTGTGTTATACAATATAGCCTTGTAACTTGTTTTATACCTGATAATTTGTACCTCTTACTCCTCTACCCCCACACTCTCCCTCCCCACTTCCCTCTTCCCGCTGGTAACCACTATTTTGTTCTTTATATCTGTGAGTCTTCTTTTTTGTTATATTCACTAGTTTGTTGTATTTTTAGGCTTCTACATAGAAGTGATATTACACAGTGTGTGTCTTTCTCTGACTCATTTCACTTAGCATAATGTCCTCCAAGTCCATCCACGTTGCTACAGATGGAAACATTTAATTCTTTCTTATGGCTGAGTAGTATTCCACACATGTGTGTGTTTGCGTGTGTATCATATCTTTATCCATTCTTCTGTTGATGGACAGTTAGATTGCTTCTAAGCAATCTATCACTATTCATCATAATTTGGTAATTATAAATAATGCTGCTATGAACATTGATGTGCATGTATCTTTTCAAATTAGTATTTTTATTTTTTTGGATACATAGCCAGGAGTGAAATTGGTGAGTCATGTGGTAGTTCTGTTTTTAATTTTTTGAGGAATCTCCATACTGTTTTCCATAGTGCCTGCAGCAATTTACATTCGCACCAGCTGTGTGCTAGGGTTTCCTTTTCTCCACATTCTGGCAACATTTGTTATCTGTGTTCTTTTTGTTGATAGTTATTCTGACACTTGTGAGGGGATATGTTGAATATTGAAGTATGTTATCAGAACTTAGCAAATGGAAGCTACAGTCTTAGTTTTTTCTACATATTTCTCCTTTTAAAGTATGTTATTAAGATATACATAATAAATGAAAAAAGCTTTGTATTAAATTATCCTAAATATATAATATTAAATTACATATTCAAAAATTTTTATAAGTGAAGCATCATATTTTGATGACTTCTAACATTTCCCATAAATTTGTCTTGTCATTTTTATTTTTATCTCTTCCAATAGTGGGTAGATAAGTTTTATTGTGACATGGGTGACAAAGTCTCTGTAAGATATGGTCAAAAGGATAGAAGAAAATTTATGTTGCAACTATATGCTAACATGGTAAAATGTAGAGTGTTTTATGAAGAGATAAAAAGAAGAAAATTAAGAAAATAAACTATTTCTACATTCTTAGAAAAATGAATTCTTCTGTTAAGAATGTGTCTGTCACAAATAGACTGCTGTGCATGTTAGATGCTGTATGTTAAGTTGCACTGAGAATTTACAACGATTTTCATAGGTGTGAAGGTGTGCAGGTAACTTCAAACTTGACTGTCAAATGTCATGCTTAATTAAAAGGTGTTCCTTGCAAATTCAGACCTAAATTTAGACACAGGAATTTATCCTTCTTCCCCTATCATTCTTGAAAAACCATACAGTATAATTTTGGGGTCTGCTGAACAACATGAATGTAAAAGGTATGCTTTTTTTGTTTGTTTGTTTAAAGATGAAAAGAATGCCATTTTTCCTAGAATGTACAAAGAACTTATTTTAGCAAATATTATTTCCAGGCTTGATTGGGGCATTTATACCTTGGCTAAAAATGAAGTGAAGTCACTCAGTCGTGTCTGACTCTTTGTGACCCTGTGGACTGTAGCCTACCAAGCTCCTCTGTCCATGGGATTCTCCAGGCAAGAATACTAGAGTGGGTTGCCATTTCCTTCTCCAGGGGATCTTCCCAACCTAGGGATCGAACCCAGGTTTCCTGCAGTGGAGGCAGACGCTTTAACCTCTGAGCCACCAAATAGTCATTGTAAATCATGATTTTCTTTTTTAACCCTTCAATTTCTCTGCCTAAAATAAGTTGAATTGTACTGCTAAAGCTGCACTGTCCCTGACAATCTAAGAAACTGATGTGTTATTATTATTCCAGAAATTGGTTATTGCTTTGAACATAAGCACAATTAATTACACAGAACAGTATAGCAAATTTGTTTAAAATTAGGTCAGATTATTATTTTACCTATAATTTCATCAGCATAATGTATTACATTGTGATTATAATAGTTTAGTATTAATAAACACAATTATTATTTAACATGTTAAAAAAATATACTTTTGTCTTAAAAGACTATCAAAAGAGATACTGATAATTGAGGATATATTCCCATGCTTCCATACCATGCTGCTGAAATTTAATTGTTAGATGCTGGAAAACAGTCATAATATATAAATAGCATATTTTTGTGGTAAACATCACCATTAAGAATTTCTGCATATTTTCTGGCTAAATTTAAAATTTTCATTTTGGAAGAGAAAACTCATAAAAATGAATGCATGAATTAAACTTCCCGAAAATAAATTTGAATGTGAAAATGCATTTAAAATCTGGCTATTCTTTTCCAAGCCAAAAAAAAAAAAAGGCAAAAAGGCTATTCTTTCCCAAGCAGGCAGTCTCTTGTAAAATCCACTTTGTTGCATCTACTTGAATTGTAGAGCAAGATGGCCTCATTCGCTAGACTTTGGAAATAAATCAAGGACCATTGTGTGCGCTACTAAAGAATGTCCGCAATATCACACACCCAGCAAAGATCCTTCTTTTTTAGTTGCCTTGCTGTCTAACTTGCTCCGTGTACTAACGTGGTTCTGCCAGGATTGTGGGAGATGTTGATATTTGGGAATGCTGCCGATCAGCTTGCTGGTTTCAGAAATCGCACCAAAGACTTGAGGTTTTAGCGGAACTGATAAGAGGAAAGCCAACATAAGAGCCGTTGCTTTGATGCACATTATAATAGCCAGCAAAACCCACCATGGGCAGCCTTGAGAGCAGACCACTACTCTGAGGAATACGCAGTTCTTTGGGGCTGATTATGGCTTATTGAGGCAGAAAACTTGTTCCAGTTGAAACTCTTTGAATTCCTTGTTCACTCAATAGTGTGTCAAAAAAGAGCATTCAATGTTTCATGTCACAAAATCACCGCTGGCCTAAATTGTTCCTATTTCTCTTTTGCATATGGTGTGCAAGAAAATTTCCAACCCTCTTCCGTAGCACCGTAATGCTTTGATATGGGTAACATTGCCATAACAGCCTGCATTAAGGAACTTATATTTTATTCTTCTTTTCAGTGTACATAAAAATCCCAGCTTAGTCCTTTTTTGTCTTTTCGATCCTTTGAACTCTTTCAAGCTATGTTTCAAGACTTTCTGGGCTTTGACGGAGCTAGGCATTCACTGTAAAAGCAGTCAATGCCTCAGTGAGACCACAAGCAAAACTGTGAGTGTCTTAAGCGGGGACCACACAACTCTTGTGAGTATTTGCATATTTTAGCAACTCTGTTGAGTGCGAATCTCAAAGCAAAGAATGCTGCTTATTAATTTCCTTCATTAAACATCTTGAGCCAGAAACTTTTCGGAACAGAGCATTACCTGTATTGGATTCTTTGGAGCTAGTGTCTGTGTGTGTGTGTATGTGTGTGTGAGTATGCACTGGAATATAGGTGTGTGTAAGTGAGAGTGTGCTTGTGTATTGGAGTCGTGGCTCCGCATCATCATTAGAGAATATATTTACATGGTAGTGCGAAATTCTAAAGTGCTGATTCAGACACAAAAGTATATGCCCTGAAGTAGCCAACTGTGGGCTCAAAGAGAGCAAGGCCAAAGCTGGACTGCTCAGTTCATTTTCCAGTTCAGTAGCTGTAGTAATCCAGCTTCGCCAGCTGCTAACAAGATTGGGTCTGAAGTTTACCTCCACAATGAGATAATCAGATTACCAGCCACAAAGATCAAATAATGACCCAGCTTTCGAGCAAGTTCAGCAGGCCCTTGATAGCACTGTGTGGTCCTTGAGGCTTGATTAAAAAATTAAATGGCTAAACTTTGCCTCAATATTTTGCATTGGGATTTTGAGTGACTTGATGATTCTTTTCAGGGTGCACTTTCCTTTTCTTCTGTTGGTTTGAAATTAAGAGGCAGGAGAAAAGGAGGATGCTCCCGCTGTGCAGTTGTTCTTGAGTTGGGCTTTAAATGAAGCATGTAGAATTTTTAATTTGGTAGCATAGGGAAGACAAGGCAAACTCAAACTCATTCCTGAGCCAGGAGTTGGGCTGTAACAAAAATAGCCACCTCTGCCTCTGCTCCACCTCGTCTCCCAGCACCGTGCCTCCAGACCAGAATGGATTTGGTCTTTCTCTCCCAGGCCAAAAATGTTTGAAAGTTTTGGTTTTGGCTACTATATGATAGCTGTTTTCAGTAGTAAAGGGATTATTCTGAGAGGCATACAAATGTGATTGTCTCACAGCAGATGGTGCTCACGGCTTCACCTTTGAGAAAAGTTAATTAAGCCAAGCATATTGTGCCCATAGAGAGGAAAATGTAGATGAATATTGAGCAATCAAACTCAGTGTCTCCTTTTTTCATGCCTTTGCAATGGGACACAGAATCCCATTGAAAAAGAATTATGTACAGAATCAAATTAATTCACATCCAACTTTACTCTCTTCCCACGTTTTAACAGGGGTGCACACCAGGCCCTTCAGAAGTTTTGTCCACAATCAATGGGCCACACTGCGGTGTCCACTAAATTAAATGAACCAGTGCAGAAGAATCTCTTGTGAGATATTAAAAGGGTGAAAGGCTGTTTAATTCAAATCCTTCCGTAGAGTCTTTTCACAGCCCCCTTTCCATAGTACAGTATAAATTATTAACTAACTCCTTTCATCTCAGATCAATTTACAAAACAGAAACAATTACCCCTTGTTAATGAGAGTGAACACTTCTAATAATTATGAAAGTTGCATTTGATTCTGTTTCCTCACAGGTCCTTGTTTAAAATCTAAGAGTCACATGCAAAGTAAGATAAAATCGGAATTCTCAATTTAAGAAATGGCTGTCATGAAACAAATGGGCTTTGCATGTTAATGAGTGTTGTTTGAAGAATACATTCAAATATGATTTACTGATACCTGCTTCCATTTTGTTAATACTATGCTTTGATGGTTCTTGCAGATATCAATGTTTCAAAGGGGGCTGCTTTTCAGTATGGAAGTTTGGGAAGGTGTTCACATCACCCTCTCTGCAAATGGTGGGTAATTGTTGATGGACAGGCTTACTTTGAGGAGTAGTAGGGAAAAGGGTTTAACCATGGCCTCCTGGCAAGCTGAGTGGTTTGAGGCCTTAGGCAGGCTCCATGAGCTTAACTTTATCTTTCCCTTCAAAACCAGTGACGAATCCAAAAGGATAAAGGTAGACTTTAGACACCAAAGGAGCACTGAGACTTAAATAGAAAAGCAAATTTTCATCTCAATTGGATAAAAAGGGGCCAGAGGAAATGACTCAGCTCACTGAAAGAAAAGGCCAAGTCTGAGGTAGGCCTAGCAGCTGGGTTTCTGCACCTGTCCAACTCTCCTTCTCATGACTGGTCAGCCCCTGGGCTCAGCTATTATTTTGGTTTCTCAGGGTGAATTCAGCGAGTGGAGCAGTGACTGTGGCGCTTGAAGAGGAGAGGGAGGCAGTCATTGGGAAGAGAAGGGCATCAGAACATTGGCCAACAGTGGCCAGAGTAGTTATTAGGAGGTCTTCTTTGGGTGTGGGGGAAAAAAAATCCAAAGTAGGAAAAATTTCAGTAACCGTGTCAATCATTTAGAAGTCATTTTATAGAGCAGGCCCTGAATATTATGCTTGTGGCGGGATAAGATACCTGACCACAGGGAAAGAAGAGCTTTCAAATGAAGACTTAGGAATGATCACCATAGTGGGCAGAAGGGGCCGTCTAAGTGTTCTAATAAGAAGACTGCATTTCTCTAAGCGTCACTGGAAAAACGAAATCCTTACTCATTTTCTGGAGATTAAATTTACCAAAACCTCTTGCGAAAAAATACTAGGATATCATTGCAAGTATACTGTATCTTTTTTCCTGTACATAAGTAAACTGGTGCTCAGTGTATTATATCATTTAAAAATGTTGCAGTCCAGTCAGGAGAAGACTTGTGGTAAGAAATTTGAAATCTTGTAACATTACTTCATCCATTTAAGCATTCATTGCAAAAATTTTTTGAAAACTTACAATATTCCAGACTCATTGTTAATACTGGGAATACAAAATAAAGAGTAATGTTTGTTTGTATGGAATTCACAGCTGGCTAATAGCAGGAGCTTAGACATTGACATACATTGCACAAATGCCAGGATAAACTCTTGATTGTTTGATTTTATTTGATAAATATTTATCTTATGTGCAGTTGATATTGTGCTAGGTACTTGAGATACAAAGAGAAATAGAGACTGATTGCTGCCTTCAAGGAACTTACATTTAAGTGATGTGGGGCAGAGTGATGAGAGAACACAGGATAATCTGAGGTATGGAATATATTCCTAATTTTCAGTTTGTGGCTAGCACAATGTACCCTCCCTAAGTAGCTTTCCAAAAGACAATTTCTAAGAACAATATCAGAGTCCCCAGAGGCCTATATTAGCAATAAATATAGCCTCAGTTCAGTTCAGTCACTCAGTTGTGTCCAGCTCTTTGTGACTCCATGGACTGCAGCATACCAGTCCACCCTGTCCATCACCAACTCCCAGAGTTTACGCAAACTCATGTCCATTGAGTGGGTGATGCCATCCAACCATCTCATCCTCTGTCGTTCCCTTCTCCTCCTGCCTTCAATCTTTACCAGTATCAGGGTCTTTTCAAATGACTCAGTTCTTCGCATGAGGTGGCCAAAGTATTGGAGTTTCAGCTTCAGCATCATTCCTTCCAGTGAGTGTTCAGGACTGACTTCCTTCAGGATGGACTGGTTGGATCTCCTTGCAGTCCAAGGGACTCTCAAGAGTCTTCTCCAACACCACAGTTCAAAAGCATCAATTCTTTGGCACTCAGCTTTCTTTATAGAGATAAAATATAGAAATAAATATTTCTTTATAGAAATAAAATATAGTCTCAGTCTCTCATAATGTTTGCTTTCCCTAATGCGTTCAGAAATCCTTTAGGATTTTGCTCATGTTCAAAACGTTTGCCTTATCTCACCGTTAGAGCTTGGCTTGTAAAGAGTATTCCATAATTGTTCCCAGAAAGAGCTCCAGGAGTACCGATGCCCAGCTTTGAAGACTGGTCCTTTTCTCACCGCTGCCTCCCTCTGGAGCTGGAGCACATTACCATCTGGAAAGCACTGTGTTGAACTGAGTCTCCTGCCCTGGTCCTGTTTACTCAGATATGGAACTGTCCAGTCACTTAGAAATTTTCTGAGACTGAATCAGCAGCTCAGTGCAAATATTTCTATAATACTAGAAGAAATTAATATGCACAGAGATGCTTATTAACTTTGTCTGATTTTGGACTGATTGATAGACTTAGAGCCATGTCATTTGGGTTTACAAATGACAAATGAGTTTGCAAATGAGTTTGACCAAACCTGTTGATTGTAGGAATGAGCTTTTGTCATGCCCCTCTCCATCTCTGTTTCTTAGATGTGTGGCCTTTGACAAGTCTTTTAATCTCCTATCTGTAAGAAGTAGGGGGATGATATATTTTCTCATTCCCTTATGGGGCTGTTGTGAGTATCCAGTGAGTTAATGGATGGGAAATCATCTTTCCAAATGTGGTAGAAAAGTGTGATGGTAACAAAGTACTAGTAATAATTATTTTTATCAATGAAGTATTCATTGATTTGATGTGCATGTAACTTTGGAGCCTGAGGGACCTGGGTTTAATGGCTAATTCTGTGATTTTGAGCAAATCATTTACCTTTCTGAGCTTCAATTTCCTCATCAAGAAAATGGGCAATAGTAGTAATTTTAGAAAGGGCGCCAACATATGTAATTGAATACTTGATGTTATAGATTGCATAATTGTGTCCCCTCAAAACTTACGTGTTGAAACTGTAACCTCCAATAGGATGCTATTAGGTGATGGGGCCTTTGAGGGTAATCAGGTCATGAAGGCAGAGCCCCTGTGACGGTATTGGTGCCCTTATGAGAAGGGGAAGAGTGCCAGCCCCTCTGTCTACCATGAGCGAACACGGCAAGAACACTGCTGTCTGCAACCCAGAAACGGGCTCTCACCGTAACATGGCCATGCTGATGCTCTGATTTATTGTCATTATCAGTCACAACAGTGATGGCAGGATCCACACCGAAGAGAAACACTAAAGGATGTAGTCTTTGTGAGGATTAAATGCCATAAATGATTCATTCCACAAATATTTACTGATATTTTCCAGGTGCTAGAGAATGTCAGTAGGGAACAAAGCAGACCACATCTCCTGCCCTCATGTTCTCAAGAGTCTTCTCCAACACCACAGTTCAAAAGCATCAATTCTTTGGCACTCAGCTTTCTTTATAGAGATAAAATATAGAAATAAATATTTCTTTATAGAAATAAAATATAGTCTCAGTCTCTCATAATGTTTGCTTTCCCTAATGCGTTCAGAAATCCTTTAGGATTTTGCTCATGTTCAAAACGTTTGCCTTATCTCACCGTTAGAGCTTGGCTTGTAAAGAGTATTCCATAATTGTTCCCAGAAAGAGCTCCAGGAGTACCGATGCCCAGCTTTGAAGACTGGTCCTTTTCTCACCGCTGCCTCCCTCTGGAGCTGGAGCACATTACCATCTGGAAAGCACTGTGTTGAACTGAGTCTCCTGCCCTGGTCCTGTTTACTCAGATATGGAACTGTCCAGTCACTTAGAAATTTTCTGAGACTGAATCAGCAGCTCAGTGCAAATATTTCTATAATACTAGAAGAAATTAATATGCACAGAGATGCTTATTAACTTTGTCTGATTTTGGACTGATTGATAGACTTAGAGCCATGTCATTTGGGTTTACAAATGACAAATGAGTTTGCAAATGAGTTTGACCAAACCTGTTGATTGTAGGAATGAGCTTTTGTCATGCCCCTCTCCATCTCTGTTTCTTAGATGTGTGGCCTTTGACAAGTCTTTTAATCTCCTATCTGTAAGAAGTAGGGGGATGATATATTTTCTCATTCCCTTATGGGGCTGTTGTGAGTATCCAGTGAGTTAATGGATGGGAAATCATCTTTCCAAATGTGGTAGAAAAGTGTGATGGTAACAAAGTACTAGTAATAATTATTTTTATCAATGAAGTATTCATTGATTTGATGTGCATGTAACTTTGGAGCCTGAGGGACCTGGGTTTAATGGCTAATTCTGTGATTTTGAGCAAATCATTTACCTTTCTGAGCTTCAATTTCCTCATCAAGAAAATGGGCAATAGTAGTAATTTTAGAAAGGGCGCCAACATATGTAATTGAATACTTGATGTTATAGATTGCATAATTGTGTCCCCTCAAAACTTACGTGTTGAAACTGTAACCTCCAATAGGATGCTATTAGGTGATGGGGCCTTTGAGGGTAATCAGGTCATGAAGGCAGAGCCCCTGTGATGGTATTGGTGCCCTTATGAGAAGGGGAAGAGTGCCAGCCCCTCTGTCTACCATGAGCGAACACGGCAAGAACACTGCTGTCTGCAACCCAGAAACGGGCTCTCACCGTAACATGGCCATGCTGATGCTCTGATTTATTGTCATTATCAGTCACAACAGTGATGGCAGGATCCACACCGAAGAGAAACACTAAAGGATGTAGTCTTTGTGAGGATTAAATGCCATAAATGATTCATTCCACAAATATTTACTGATATTTTCCAGGTGCTAGAGAATGTCAGTAGGGAACAAAGCAGACCACATCTCCTGCCCTCATGGAGCTAATCTAGTGGCGGGAGGTAAACAATAAAAACGTAAATTAACAAGTAGCTTGTTCAATGGTAATAGGTATTATGAACAAGGATTACAGAGAGGAAGGAGTCTCTGATTTGAAGTGAGGTGGTCAAGGAAGACATCAGTGAGAAGATGGACTTCGTGTAGTGATTTGAAAGAGGTGGGGGAGAGAGCCAGAAGGTGGCCGGGGTAGGGAGCTTGTGAGGGAAGAGCAGTTATAAAGGCCTGAGGTGTGAGTTGACAGCGGGCATGGCTGGATCTCAAGCGTCTTAATTAACGCAAGACGTTAGTGGGGAAGTCTGTCCAAGACCTGGTTCTGGTTTCTTGTTAGAATGTTTATCCCAACAGCCAGCTTGAGGTTGATGTAGGGGAAGGCTCCATCCAGTTGGCACCATAAACTGGCCGCATAGCTTTACCCTAAACCTGCTCTTGAGGGCACAGGCCATCTGGGCTGGCTTGGTTTTCAACCAAAAATATGACAACACACAACTCTTTTAACTTCCAATTTCTAAGAAACATGCCTAACCAACTACGAGTGCTTACTGTGCTGTAGGATGGGAGTCTCAGTTTCTCTTTGTCAAGGAGTCCTAAAGAGAGAAAAAGAGGGCATTCATAGCCCCTAGAGGCCTGGGGCCACAGTCTCTAGTAACACTGAGAGCTTGAAATTTTCTGAAAGCTTGAGTTTATTTTAACTCACATCAAATTTACAGTATATTTGTTCTATCTTTATAGAATACTAAAACTTCAAAAAAAAAAAAGGAACAGTCTAAGTTATATTTATTCTAAAGATTTATATACTCATTTTTTGTACACTGCCATGTACCTTCTTGAGAAGTATTAAAAAATCAGGCTGTTGCTGTTGGTCACTAAGCTGTGTCTGACTCTTTGCAACCCTATGGACTGCAGCACGCCAGGCTTCCCTGTCCTCCACTATATCCCAGAGTTGGCTCAGATTCATGCCCAACCATCTCATCTGCTGCCACCCTCTTTTCCTTTTGCTTTCAATCTTTTGCAGCATCAGGGTCTTTTCCAATGAGTCTGCTCTTTGCATTAGGTGGCCAAAATATTGGAGCTTCAGCTTCAGCATCAGTCCTTCCAATGAATATTCAGGGTTGATNATCTCATCTGCTGCCACCCTCTTTTCCTTTTGCTTTCAATCTTTTGCAGCATCAGGGTCTTTTCCAATGAGTCTGCTCTTTGCATTAGGTGGCCAAAATATTGGAGCTTCAGCTTCAGCATCAGTCCTTCCAATGAATATTCAGGGTTGATTTCCTTTAGGATTGACTGGTTTAATCCCCTTGAAGTCCAAGGGACTCTCAAGAGTTTTCTCTAGCACTACAATTCGAAAGCGTCAGTTCTTTGGTGTTGACCCTTCTTTATGGTCTAACACTTAATGCTCTTGTTCAAACTGTATCATATCTATAAACCTTGTGAATGTGGATTTGCATGCAAATGTAACCCATGCCTGACTTCCTTCTAGTCTTATTATCTCCAACATACAATTTTCTACAATTTTCCAAAGTGGGTAAGCATTGCCACTTTTTGACACCCTTCTCTTTTTCCTTGTGATTTCTTTTCCTTTCCTTTTAAAATTGAAATATATTTGACATGTAACACTGGGTAAGTTTAAGGCCTACAACATGTTGATTTGATCATCTATTGTAACATGGTTGCCATTGTAGAGTTGTTTAGCACCTTTATCATGACACATAATTATCATTTCTTTTTGGTTGTGGGAGTAATTAAGATCCAGTATCTTAGCAAGTTTGACGTTTATAATACAGTATGCATTTCACTCCCCCCAGCCCCCATCTTCTCACTGCTAGCAGTGCTAACCCTTTTTGTGTTCAAGCCTCTTTTTGTCTTCTTACTTATATTGTTTGAAAATATGTTTGCGGAAGCCAGCCTGCTGCCACTTTCTTCCTTTTTTTAAAGGCAGATGTACTGAGATATACTGCCTGGATTTTTAATCGTGCCACCGCTATTTACCGGCTCTGTAATTTGGACAAGTTACTTAACCTTTCTATGTCTGGTTCTTTACTTTCAAATGAGGATAACCATAGAATCTGTCTTCCAGGACTGTTGTGAAGGTTAATGAGTTAATGTCTGCAGAATGCTTAGAACAGTGTGTGACACACAGAAGGTGCTCAATCAGTGTTACGCTGAGCTGTGCTTGGTTGTCTCTGATTCTTTAGACTGTAGCCCGCCAGGCTCCTCTGTCCCTGGGACTTCTCCAGGCAAGAACACTGGGGTGGCCATACCCTCCTCCAGGGGATCTTCCCGACCCAGGGATCGAGGCCAGGTCTCCCATGCTGCAGGCAGATTCTTTATGTCTGAGCCACCAGGGACTAAGTGTTATCTGTGGCCTATTATCTGCCTTTTAGCATACTGGGTTACTGGAGTGTGATTAATGCTGATAGAGCTTTCATCCTCCTCTTCCTCCACTCCGGCTTATCTAGCTGCTCGCTTCTGAGTGCTCCCACAGCACTTCCTACAAATTCTAACCCTTCTCAATGCATTGGGATTACTTGATCACAAAACCTTATTTCTCCCATTAAATGAGTGGTTTTCAGTGGGCTGTGAAATTTTGCCTACTCCCCTCCAGGGGACATTTGGCAATGTTTGGAGACATCTTTGGTTGTCACAACATTTTAATAACACAACTGAGGCAGAATGCTACTGGCATCTAGTGGGTAGAGGCCAGGAATGCTGCTTAGCAGTCTACAATGCACGGGATAGCTGCACAGCAAATAATTACTTTGCCCCAAATGCCAGTAGTATTGTTGTGGTTGGGAAACCCTGTCCGGGACTGTGAATCCAAAAGGTAAATCTCCCCCATCTTTATATATCCAACTTTATAATGAGGGTTTCCCAGGTAGATCAGTGGCAAAGAATTCACCTGCCAAGTAGGAGACATGAGTTTGATCCTTGGAGCTCCTGGAAGATCCCCTGGAGAAACAAATGGCAACCTGCTCCAGTATTCCTGCCTGGAAAATCCCATGGACAGAGGAGCCAGGCAGGCCACAGTCCATGGAGTCACAAAGAGTTGGACAAAGCTTAGCTTTTGGAAGTCTCTGGTATAATGACCCGTCTGGAGCAGGCACCCAAGCTGTTTATTCAATCAGCTGCAAGAATACTGTTGATGCAGAGGACATAATACTTCTAGTGGAAGTTTTGTCTTCCTAAATCCTTATAGAACTCTATTAACCATGGACTCTGATATTTGCATATTTCAGTTCAGTTCAGTTGCTCAGTCGTGTCCGACTCTTTGCGACCCCATGAATCACAGCACGCCAGGCCTCCCTGTTCATCACCAACTCCCGGAGTTCACTCAAATTCATATCCATCAAGTCGATGATGCCATCCAGCCATCTCAGCTTCTGTCGTCCCCTTCTCCTCCTGCCCCCAATTCCTCCTAGCATCAGAGTCTTTTCCAGTGAGTCAACTCTTCTCATGAGGCGGCCAAAGTACTGGAGTTTCAGCTTGAGCATCATTCCTTCCGAAGAACACCCAGGGCTGATCTCTAGAATGGACTGTTTAGATCTCCTTGCAGTCCAAGGGACTCTCAAGAGTCTTCTCCAACACCACAGTTCAAAAGTCAATTCTTTGGCGCTCAGCCTTTTTCACAGTCCAACTCTCTCATCCATACATGACTACTGGAAAAACCATAGCCTTGACTAGATGGACCTTTGTTGACAAAGTAATGTCTCTGCTTTTCAATATGCTGTCTAGGTTGGTCATAACTTTCCTTCCAAGGAGTAAGCGTCTTTTAATTTCATGGCTGCAGTCACCATCTGCAGGGATTTTGGAGCCCCCCAGAATAAAGTCTGACACTGTTTCCACTGTTTCCCCATCTATTTCCCATGAAGTGATGGGACCAGATGTCATGATCTTCATTTTCTGAATGTTCAGCTTTGAGCCAACTTT
>SJYX01005839.1:173294-219526 GCA_006410675.1 Oreotragus oreotragus | reverse complement strand
CCTCCCCCAGGGGATCTTCCCGACCCAGGGATCGAACCCAGGTCTCCTGCATTGGCGGGCGGACTCTTTGCCACTGAGCCACAAAGGAAGCCCCACACCTGATTTAGGCCAGGCCAGATTCAGTTGCCTACATGATAATTTTCCCAATGTCCATTGACAGTCTTCCTGTTTGCTCTTAGTGGGGCTTGAATAGAGTAGGCTCTAGAGCTACGTGAATTAATTATGCAAATTAGCAGACTAAATGACAGTTTCAACTTAAAGCAATAATATCTATTTGGGGCTTATGCAAACCAGGCAGTGAACTTGAAGCTTTATATGTTTTGCTCATTTCAGCTTCATAATACCTTACAGAGAGGCTAAATAACTTCCCTAAGGCCCCAACACTAAAGACAAGATTCAAACCAAAGTCTAACAAACATACAATCATTTTTTGCCCAAACATTTCAAATACGGGCTACAAAGGAATATAATTTCAGTTTAATAAACATTCATTTTTTTTCAAGAGTGTAAACACCCTTGAATACAACTAAATATTTAGGTAATGAGAAACAAAAAGAGTGAAACGGAAGTTTAGAAGGTGCGAGAAAGTGCAAGGTTACAGAAGTTGCAAGGTATATGGCTGGGATTAGAAATCAAACTCAATCGTTCCATAAATATTTACTGAGTGTTTACTGTGTACCTGGGCTATTTTACGAGGCACTTAGAACAGAATGTTAGAGATCCTCTACAAACAGCTCAAGGGCTTCCCAGGTAGCTCAACAGTAAAGACTCCTCCTGCAGGCAGGGGCCTCAGGAGACATGGGTTCAATCCCTGCCTCAGAAGATTCCTCTGGAGAAGGAAAGGGCAATCCACTCCAGTGTTCTTGCCAGGATAATCCTATGGAGGGAGAAGCCTGGAGAGCTATAGTCCATGGGATCATAAAGAGTCAAACAAAGCTGAGCACACACACAGCTCAACCCAAGCCCACCTTCTTTTCAGCAGTAAATTGAAAACGCCCTACAGATTTTTCTTGTAGCTTTGTTTTAAATAATCATGCATGCTTTGGTTATATATGTTAAATACTTCCCCTAAAGCATAAAGTTGATTGCCATAAAAACTGAATAATCCTCCAGTAGTAAATGTGAAAACATAAGCAATTCCGTCCTCCTGCATGATTCTGAGCATATTGCTAGACAGAGAACACCCCTTTGGAAAATATACTTTCTATGTTCTGAAGGATGATTTAAACCATTAAGCATTTTACAAAGCTTTTGAAGTCTGTCAAATTTTAAATGACAACCGTGAAATTTCAAAAAGAACTGGAGAAGTCAGCACCAAAGCTAGTTTAACATTAATAATAAGTGATCTAATAAATAGGTCTATGTTTGCCCAGTCAGGTTTTGCGTATTATGTCAGTTGGAAAGCCGGAAGGAAACTGGTTTTAACTCCCATACAACCTGTATCATGACAACATCACTTTATCAGAAATGTAGCTGATATCAGCATAAACACTGAGACAGTTTAAATTTAAAAATGATTTTTCTTTCCCAACTATTTTCATAATCATTCATGGTAAAGAACTGAGATGGCTTAAGAAAAAAAAAAAGGTAATTAACACTTACTGAGACCCTTCTATTTGTCAGATATACATGATTTTTTCATTTAGTTCTCATAGCCACTTTGTAAGATATTAGCCTTTTAGAGAAAGAAAAAGAAGGTTTGAGAATTAAAGTACCTTTTCTAAGGTCACCTAGCTAACAAATAGGCAGAGCCAAGGTTCAGGCTCTGACGCCCATCATTATAACGCTCCATGTCACTACCTGTCAGTTTCTTATTTAACTATGATAATATAATATTAGAACAGAGAAAGCAGAGTAAAATAATGGTTTTGATTATGAACTGTTTTAGTACCTGAAAAGTACTATAGAGTGATGTTGACCTTTTAAAAATTCCGAGGACAGTCACTGCAAAAAAGAATATACAAATGCCTTCAGCGGGGTCCAGTGGCTAAGACTCCACACTTCCAACGCAGGGGGCACAAGTCTGATCCCCAGCTGGGGGACTAGGATCCCACACGCTACGAGACACGTGCAAAACGTTAAAAAAAAATCTTCCATTTAAAATAGGCTTTCAAGTAGGGAAAAAAGCAACAAACCAGTTTGAGAAATGCTGAACTTCACTGGTAACAAAAAGTACAACATAGTACCTGGAGCCTGGAATATCTGGGTTTGAATCCCAACTCTTCACTTCCTAGCTTAGCCATCGGATTTTGAGCGCATCATTTCACCATTCTGGGTGTCAGTCTTCTCATCTGTTAAAAAAGGAAATAACTGTAGAAGACAGACTTGCTATAAAGGTTAGAAAGATTAATACATTAATAACATCTGAGGTTCTTAGAATAGAGCCTTAAAATAGTAAGTGCTTGATACAGGTTAAACTATTAGTACTAAAATAATTTCCCTGAGTCTCTATTAAGCTGATAAATGTTGATGTTTGTTATAAATGGCCAAGCAATCAAGGGATATTTATAGAATGCAGTTTCCCAAACTTACATGATAGAACCCACTTTTCACAGACCATCCTTCAAAAAGCCTAGTTAACGTTTTTTAAAATTAAAACAAAACAAACAAACAAAAAATACCCTGAGAAACAATAAAGAATTCCATCACTAAAGTTAAATCTGTTTAAAAAAATAGCAAGGTTAATGCTTCCCAGCTGAACACGAGGTGCTGGAAGAGTGGAGTGTCGGCCGAGCGCCCTGGAAGCCCCACACTCCTGCCCCCTACCTTGCTCTACTCCTCGCTTCCATCTGGATGCTCCTATGTTGTATCTTTAATTTTCGGTTGTTGTTCTTTAGCTGCTCACTCGTGTCTGACTCTTTGTGGCCCCATGGACTGCAAACAGCCAGGCTCCTGTCCATGGGATTACCCAGGCAAGAATAATGGAGTGGGTAGTCATTTCCTTCTCCAGGGGAATCTTCCCGACCCAGTGACCAAACCTGCATCTCCTGCAAGTCTCCTGCATTGCAGGCAGAATCTTTACCACTAAGCTGTCAGGCCAGTAATATCTTTGCAGATTGTAGCACATGGGTTTGGTGACTGGAACCAGTACATGTAGTAGAATGGAACATCGTTTTATTTTCCATTCTCATAACCTTCACTGGCTTCAACTGATCATGTCTCATCATAATAGTCATTCAATTATCTATAATACTGTGTGGAAACTGTTCATCCTCATCCAGTCTACGGCCATTTGAATAAAGACATGTATGGTTTCCATTATCAAGATACATCCAAGTCTCACATCTGTTGTCTAGACTTGAAGTCAATATTCAGATCATGGTGGTTTCCGTTTGGTATTTACTGTCATTACCAGGCTTCCCTGGCGGCTCAGTGGTACAGAACCAACCTGCCAAGGCAGGAGACGCAGTTTCAGTCCCTGGGTCAGGAAGATCCCCCGGAGAAGGGAATGATAACCCGACTCCAGCAGTCTTGCCTGGGAATCCCCAGGGACAGAGAAGCCTGGTGGGCTACAGCCCACGGGGCAGCAAAGTCAGACACGGCTTAGCCACTGAACAGCAACAGTCATTCCAGAAGTGCTAGCGATGCTGTTTCCCTTTAAAATGTATGCTAAGCAGTATGTGTCAGGAAATTCAGAAATGCTTACACCCTTTGATCAAACACATGAATTCTCAAGAATCTACACTATGAAAATAAATGAGAATACAAGATAAAACCTTATATAAATACACATATTACAACACTGTTTAATATTGTGGAAAATTAGAAATACTAAAAATGTCTAGGGAATTCCCTGGCACTCCAGTAGTTTCGACTCCACGCTCACTGCTGAGGGTGTGGGTTCCGTCCCTGGGTGGGGAACTAAGATTCTGCAAGGTGTATGGCACGGCCATAAATAAACAAACAAAAGCCTAATTTTAAGGGGAAGAATTAAACAAAGAATGGTACATTAGTTGCATTATACAGTCATTACAAATTCTATTTTAAAGATGATGAATAATGCTATGTGAAAAAGCAAGTTACTAGTTTACTTTTGAAGTATAAGCATAATTTTATAAAAGTCAGCAAAACACTAATCATAACAAACAAGTAATCAAAATTTAAGAGAAAAATTAAATCTAAAAATACAGCCAAATATCAACTATGGTTGATCTGAGCCATAAGGTGAACCTTCTTCCTACTTCTCTATATTTTCCAAGTTTTCTTTACTGAGTCTATCAATTTTGCTTAAGTCTAACTTGACACCACTTGCCTTTGAGCTAAAAAGTTCTACTAAATGACAAAAGAAACAATAAGAAGCAAACTGGCTTAGTGGGCAAAGATGGGAAAAGTGTGAAATGTGATTTCTTTCAAAGGTTCTTTATTATTTTGCGAGAGGCAGAGATGGTCACATACAAAAAAGCCATGTTTTCATGCTAGCAAAGCTGTTCTTGGTTTGTACAGCGAAATCCCACTCATCAATATTTCTTTTATGTGCACGCGTGTGTGTGTGTATGCTCACTTGTGTCCAACGCTTTGCCAACCTGGGAAGCTCCTCAATATTTCTTGGCTTTTCTTCCAAGTTCATTTCAGTTCAGTTCAGTCACTCAGTCATGTCTGACTCTTTGCGACCCCATGAAATATAGCACACAAGGCCTCCCTGTCCATCACCAACTCCCGGAGCTTCCCTGCTCAGGGAATCAAGATCCCACAAGTCATACAGTGCAGCCAAAAAAACAAAGACATTTAATATGNGCTTTTCTTCCAAGTTCATTTCAGTTCAGTTCAGTCACTCAGTCATGTCTGACTCTTTGCGACCCCATGAAATATAGCACACAAGGCCTCCCTGTCCATCACCAACTCCCGGAGCTTCCCTGCTCAGGGAATCAAGATCCCACAAGTCATACAGTGCAGCCAAAAAAACAAAGACATTTAATATGTAGCATTTCAGGTTATTTTTATAACTTAAATATGGATTAGCTATTGCTACAATGTCACTAAATTCACATGCCTCTAAAGAAATCAAGAACTACACATATTGCTATTTGTGACCTCCTTTTGTGATTCAGAAACTTTTACACTCCTCAACCTGGTGGCCTCTGTGCAAAGGTCTGAAGAACTAATGATTTCTCATTTCAACTTGAACTTAGGCTTATCTCTACCCATATACAAACCCCTTCGGGGAAGGCAATGGCACCCCACCCCAGTACTCTTGCCTGGAAAATCCAATGGACGGAGTAGNCTGGTATTCCCATCTCTTGAAGAATTTTCCACAGTTAATTGTGATCCACACAGTCAAAGGCTTTGGCATACTTATCACATGTTTATCATGAGACTCAAAAAGATAGCCCCCATATCTATATAAGAGAGGCTATCTGCTTTTATATCTATATGCTGGATGTCTAAGCATATTTAATTTCCTTCTTTTCTGTAATACCTGGCCATCAATGAGGGCCAAATCTATACAGATCCTCTGGTGAACTACTGCTGAGTATGATTTAGACTTATATTAGATCTCTGATAAAATCTTAAGAAGATTTCTCATCTTTTTTATTCCCCTGCCTCTCTCCAGCCACTTGAACATTCCTCCCTGTGACCTCTGGAAATGGCTGAAAGGACACGAATCCCTAACCCTCTCAAGTCATTCCTTGACTCCTTGAATTGCTGACTGAATCAGCACAGAGGCACAGTCTCCCCTTTTCCCTCTGCCTCACCAGTTGCTACCAGTCAGAGAGGAAATGACTAAAGATGGAATGAAGGCCTCCAGCTGGGCTATGAGGAGATCTAGCCCGTTTTTTTAGCACCTTTTAATGTGAAAATGTCTCTCAGCAGGACTTCCTCACTCATTGTTTGTTTAGTTATGTGGTCAGAAAGTGGACACAGTTTTCTGGAATTATTCCTGCCAGACACTAAATTATATCTCAAAGGGCAAATCTTTTGATTTTTTTTCCATCATTCATTTTCATTTTTGTTATCACATCAAGGCACAATGGCTGATCCAGTTGAAACAATTTTCTTGCTAAATTCCAGTGGAAGTGAAGAAAAGAAAAAAAGAGCCAGTTCAGAAAATAAGCAAGAGGTTTGAGTAGTTTATTTCCATAATGTGAAGTCCAAGATAGAATTCACTTAAGTTTCCTTAGCATTCTGAAACGTCCCCTAGAATCCAGGAAGAGAAACCATCCCAGGATACGGGGAATGTAAAAGGTATTGGCTTAGATTTGCCAAGTACACGGTGAGAGTGTGAGAGTGGTTTATTGTCTGTTTGAAGTTGTCACTGAGTAGCAGGGGGAGCCTGGTGGGCTGCCGTCTATGGGGTCGCACAGTCGGATACGACTGAAGTAACGCAGCAGCAGCAGAAGCAGCAGCAGTAGCAACAGTGGGTTTGGATCAGAAGAGAAGAGGAGAAATTATGTCCTGCCGTGTAAAACAATTAAAGTTGACATTGGTTGTAAGCAGAAAAACTATTAAGGGGAGAAAGAAATTTTAGCTATGAGAAAATTATATAACTGCTAGCTTTTTATATGGTTTCAGAACTAATTCTGTTATTTACAGGAACAGTCTATGTTTGTGCCGTGTGAACCCTTTTTATACCCAAACATTAGTTACTCCATTTGACCAGTAGGCACTGGCTGGTTTTAGGCACTGCCTGGGTGCTGGGATGCGGAAATGGAAGACATGTAGTCTTCAGAGGAATTCCCTTACCTACAGAATATCCAGTTATCTAATCTGGTTGTGATTAAGTATCTTTATCTGCAATCATGTTTCGATGCTAATAACTCCAGTTCTTATTTGCTGTGAGAGCCAAATGAGCTAGTTTATGTAAAAAAGCCTATTCACTGGGAAATATAAAGCACTATACACATCAATTATTATTTTGTTTTTAGGACCAAATCTGAAAGTGTCTTACATCACTTCTACCCATGTCTAACTATCCAAATCACAGTCAAGGTAACTTCAAGGGCATCTGGGAATATAAAGGAGCCCATGAATTTTGGTGAGCACTTGATATAGACCCCACTTTAGAGGGACGGAGAGAAGGGGAGTCCTAACTACCTAAATGCCTTAGAGGAAGATGATAGAGGACTTCCCTGAAGGGTGATTATCCCTTATGTGATTAATGGGCATTTGTACCACATGATATCCTGTGCATATGGAGATCAGTTCTAAGTTTGAAACTTATTTTATTACTTTACTAGCTACTTCAGCATTCTTATCTTGAGAACCCCATGAACAGTATGAAAAGGCAAAAAGATAGGATACTGAAAGATGAACTCCCCACGTCCGTAGGTGCCCAATGTGCTACTGGAAATAGCTCCAGAAAGAATGAAGAGATGGAGCCAAAACAGAAACAACACCCAGTTGTGGATGTGACTGATGATGCAAGTAAAGTCTGATGCTGTAAAGAACAATATTGCATAGGAACTTGGAATGTCAGGTCCATGAATCAAGGCAAATTGGAAGTGGTCAAACAGGTGATGGCAAGAGTGACATTTTAGGAATCAGTGAACTAAATTGGACTGGAATGGGTGAATTTAACTCAAACGACCATTATATCAACTACTGCGGGCAGGAATCCCTCAGAAGAAATGGAGTAGCCATCATAGTCAACAAAAGAGTCCAGAATGCAGTACTTGGATGCAATCTCAAAAACGATAGAATGATCTCTGTTCATTTCCAAGGCAAACTATTCAGTATCACGGTAATCCAAGCCTATGCCCCAACCAGTAATGCTGAAGAAGCTGAAGTTGAACGGTTCTATGAAGACCTACAAGACCTTTTAGAACTAACACCCAAAAAAGATGTCCTTTACATTATAGGGTACTGGAATGCAAAAGTAGGAAGTCAAGAAATATCTGGAGTAACAGGCAAATTTGGCCTTGGAGTACAGAATGAAGCAGTCAAAGGCTAATAGAGTTTTGCCAAGAGAACACACTGGTCATAGCAAACACCTTCTTCCAACAACACAAAAGAAGACTCTACACATGGACATCACCAGATGGTCAACAATGAAATCAGATTGATTATATTTTATGCCGCCAAAGATAGAGAAGCTCTATACAGTTAGCAAAAACAAGACTGGGAGCTGACTGTGGCTCAGATCATGAATTCCCTATTGCCAAATTCAGACTTAAATTGAAGAAAGTAGGGAAAACCACTAGACCATTCAGGTATGACCTAAATCGAACCCCTTACAATTATACACTAGAAGTGACAAATAGATTCAAGGGATTATATCTGATAGAGTGACTAAAGAACTGTGGACAGATCTTCATGACATTGTAAAGGAGGCAGTGATCAAGCCCATACCCAAGAAAGAGAAATGCAAAAAGGCAAAATGGTTGTCTGAAGAGGCCTTACAAATAGCTGTGAAAAGAAGAGAAGCTAAAGGCAAAGGAGAAAGGGAAAGATATACCTGTTTGAATTCAGAGTCTCAAAGAATAGCAGTGAGAAATAAGAAAGCCTTCCTTAGTGATCAATGCAAAGAAGTAGAGGAAAATAATAGAATGGGAAAGTCTAGAGATCTCTTCAAGAAAGTTAGAGATACCAAGGGAACATTTCATGCAAAGATAGGCACAATAAAGGACAGAAATGGTATGGACCTAACAGAAGCAGAAGATATTAAGAAGAGGTAGCAAGAATACACAGAAGAACTGTACAAAAAAGAGCTTCATGACCCAGATAATCACGATGGTGTGGTCACTCACCTAGAACCAGACATCCTGGAATGTGAAGTCAAGTGGCCCTTAGAAAGCATCACTACGAACAAAGCTAGTGGAGGTGATGGAATTCCAGTTGAGCTATTTCAAATCCTGGAAGATGATGCTCTGAAAGTGCTGCACTCAAAATGCCAGCAAATTTGGAGAACTCAGCAGTGGCCACAGGACTGGAAAAGGTCAGTTTTCATTCCAATCCCTAAAAAAGGCAATGCCAAAGAATGCTCAAACTACCACGCAATTGCACTTATTTCACATGCTAGTAAAGTGATGCTCAAAATTCTCCAAGCCAGGCTTCAACAGTACATGAACCATGAGCTTCCAGATGTTCAAGCTGGATTTAGAAAAGGCAGGGGAACCAGAAATCAAATTGCCAACATATGTTGGATCATCAAAAAAGTGAGAGAATTCCAGAAAAAGATCTACTTCTGCTTTATTGACTATGCCAAAGCCTTTGACTGTGTGGATCACAATGTGATTTTCCACAATGTGGGAAATTATTCAAGAGGTGAGATTGCCAGACCACCTGACCTGCCTCCTGACAAATATGTGTGCAGGTCAAGAAGCAACAGTTAGAACTGGACATGGAACAGCAGACTGGTTCCAAATTGGGAAAGGAGTGTGTCAAGGCTGTATATTGCCACCCTGCTTATTTAACTTCTATGCAGAGTATAGCATGAGAAATGTTGGACTGGATGAAGCACAGCTGGAATCAAGATTGCTGGGAGAAATATTAATAACCTTAGATACGCAGATGACACCACTCTTATGGCAGAAAGCAAAGAAGAACTAAAGAGCCTCTTGATGAAAGTGAAAGAGGAGACTGTTGGCTTAAAGCTCAACATTCAGAAGACGAAGATCATGGCATCTGGTCCCATTGCTGCTACTGCTACTGCTAGGTCGCTTCAGTCGTGTCCGACTCTGTGTGACCCCATAGACGGCAGCCCACCAGGCTCCCCCATCCCTGGGATTCTCTAGGCAAGAATACTGGAGTGGGTTGCCATTTCCTTCTCCAATGCATGAAAGTGAAAAGTCAAAGTGAAATTGCTCAGCCCTGTCTGACTCTTTGCAACCCCATGGACTGCAACCTACCAGGCTCCTCAGTCCATGGGATTTTCCAGGCAAGAGTACTGGAGTGTCCCATTACTTCATGGCAAATAGATGGGGAAACAGTGGTAACAGTGACAGACTTTATATTTTGGGGCTACAAAACCACTGCAGATGGTGACTGCAATCATGAAATTAAAAGAGACTTGCTCCTTGGAAGGAAAGTTATGACCAATCTAGACAGCATCTTAAAAAGCAGAGACATTATTCTGCCAGAAAAGGTCCATCTAGTCAAAGCTGTGGATGTGAGAGTTGGACTATAAAGAAAGCCGAGTGCTGAAGAACTGATGCTTTTGAACTGTGGTGCTGGAGAAGACTCTTGAGAGTCCCTTGGACTGCAAGGAGATCCAAACAGTCCATCCTAAAGGAAATCAGTCATGAATATTCATTGGAAGAACTGATGCTGAAGCTGAAACTCCAATACTTTGGCCACCTGATGTGAAGAACTGACTCACTGGAAAAGGCCCTGTTGCTGGGAAAGATTGAAGGCAGGAGGAAAAGGGGACGACGGAGGATGAGATGGTTGGGTAGCATCACTGACTCAACGGACATGAGTTTGAGTAAACTCTGGGAGTTGATGATCGACAGGGAGGCCTGGTGTGCTGCAGTCCATAGGGTCTCAAAGAGTCAGACACAACTGAGTGAATGAACTGACCTGAACTGAGCTATGTGATATCATGCAATTTATTAAAGCTGTCTGAGCTTCAGTTTCCTCATTTGTGAAATGGGCCTGGCAATACCTTTCTTGGAGCCTTTTATAAAAATTGGAAATAAATATGTGAAATGCTTTTGTTCAGTATTTGTTGCCCAAGTAGGTACTCAAAAATGGTATATATTAGTGTTTCTACTCACTTCCTAATGCTGTATGTGAGTAAACAGAGACCCATAGATGTCTTTGCCAAGGATAGAGCTAGTAAAAGGCAGAGCTGAAGCTAGCCCCCAGTTCAACTACTCCTAGTCTGATGTGCTTTCCCTTACAGCACCTGTCCCACATTAATTTGTCACCAAGACTTGAGTCATCCTTTGAAATATTTCTTTGAATTGTCATCTCCATTTCCAGAAAAATAAACGACCCAATCAAAAAATGGGCCAAAGAACTAAATAGACATTTCTCCAAAGAAGACATACGGATGGCTAACAAACACATGAAAAGATGTTCAACGTCACTCATTATCAGAGAAATGCAAATCAAGACCACAGTGAGATACCATTTCACACCAGTCAGAATGGCTGCGATCCAAAAGTCTACAAGCAATAAATGCTGGAGAGGGTGTGGAGAAAAGGGAACCCTCTTACACTGTTGGTGGGAATGCAAACTAGTACAGCCACTATGGAGAACAGTGTGGAGATTCCTTAAGAAACTGCAAATAGAACTGCCTTATGACCCAGCAATCCCACTGCTGGGCATACACACCGAGGAAATGAGAATTGAAAGAGACACATGTACCCCAATGTTCATCGCAGCACTATTTATAATAGCCAGGACATGGAAGCAACCTAGATGTCCATCAGCAGACGAATGGATAAGAAAACTGTGGTACATATACACAATGGAGTATTACTCATCCATTAAAAAGAATACATTTGAATCCGTTCTAATGAGGTGGATGAAACTGGAGCCAATTATACAGAGTGAAGTAAGCCAGAAAGAAAAACACCAATATAGTATACTAACACATATATATGGAATTTAGAAAGATGGTAATGATGATCCTGTATGCGAGACAGCAAAAGAGACACAGATGTATAGAACAGATTTTTGGACTCTGTGGCAGAGGGAGAGGGTGGGATGATTTGGGAGAATGGCATTGAAACATGTATACTATCGTGTAAGAAACGAATCGCCAGTCTAGGTTCGATACAGGATACAGGATGATTGGGGCTGTTGCACAGGGATGACCCAGAGAGATGATATGGGGAGAGAGATGGGAGGGGGTTCAGGATTGGGAACTCATGTACACCCGTGGCGGATTCATGTCAATGTATGGCAGAACCAATACAGTATTGTAAAGTAAAAAAAAAAAAAGGAGGCCTCTTGCTTGGATTTATGCAATAATCTTACTGGTGCCTTTCATTTCTTTTCTGTTCTTATTCTCGATGAATTTTCCAGACTGATTGTTTTCTTATCCCAGAATTTCCATTATCTACTACATCAACTCTAAATCCTTCTGCCTATTTTTAAAGGTCTTCTATAATCTGTCCTTATCGGAAGACCCATGGAGCCTGGGGAACGGGCTGTATTATACGCATGGGACTGGGACTGTATAAAGAAATGGCAACATATCTGCTGGTACGTGTTCCCTCCCCTCTTCCCAAATGATTGGCAGACTTTTTCTGTAAAGGACAAGACAATAAATATCTTGGGCTTTGTGGGTCTCAGGGTCTCCATCACAACTACTTAACACTACATTGTGTGAAAGGAGCCATAGACTGCCTGTAAACGAACGTGGTTTTGTTCCAAGAACCCTTTACTTACAAAAACAGGCTTCTGGCTGGAACTTGACAGCTCCTGTTCTACGCTGCAGCTTCACACCACCTGTCCTTTTCTCTTTCCCTTTTTCCTGGCACATACCCTCTTTTCCATATGAACTGGTCTTCTTGCCGTCGTATACATGTGGTGTGAACATTTTTTTTTCCGCTGTCTTTGCTCATACAACTCCAGAACCTAGAAAGCTCTTCTTTCTAACTATTCTGACACTTTCATCATTATGCTTGCCATCTGACCTCTTTTCCAGTCTAAACCATATCAACAACAACATTTAATTATATAAATTTTATTTATTGCTAATTATTTCATGTGTGTCTTAGCTCCCCCAATTAAAATTGCACATTCCTATAGTCCCAAATTTTGCCTATTGTATATGTAATTAGATATTATAAAATAAATACCAGTTGATTCAATTTTTTGGACCTCTATACTACTCTAGCAATCTGAACTAAGAACTTGGCAGATAACGTGGCTTACTTCATAAAGATTATGTGGAAGTTAGCGATCAAAAATGGTTAGTAAAGCAAATGGTGCCCAGTAAACCTAACTCAGAAAAAGTGTCTACAGTGTCATTTTCATATTTTTAGTTTGTGTACAGAAATCCTCTCATAGTTTTCTATGGATTCATTTGAAGATTCATCTGCTTTGGAGCTAATCTTTTCAAATATTCCAAGCCCACTGTCTTTGGCACATAAATTTGCCAGGCCTAGAAAAAGACAGCGGAGTAGGCAATGGCAACCCGCTCCAGTATTCTTGCCTGGAGAATCCCGTGGACGAAGGAGCCTGTTGGGCTGCCGTCTATGGGGTTGCACAGAGTCGGACACGAATGACGCGACTTAGCAGCAGCAGCAGCAGAAAAAGAGAAATGTTCAGTTGAGTCAGCGTGGCTGAAATATAGAGGGACTTCTTTGAAATGTAGTGTGATTTTGGCAGCAGTGAATTTGTTCAGATTTCCCAGGTTTCCCCCCCATATTTCTTTAAAAAAGTTAACATATATTAACAATGCTAGATGTTAGGGATTCAGGCACATGGGTAAGCTTCATAAAGGAAGCTCTACTCAGTTGCTGAGCAAACAGTTTCTGATAGACTTTGATGTTATTACTTGCTTGAGACTTTACTAGTAAACGTTTTGGTTTAGTCAATTTAATTTGGATGTTCTGTATATGATTCAGCAAAGTGGAGTAGTGATGACAAAATTTTATTATATCTTTTGAATGGTTTGCAGACAATCTGTGAGCTTTTATTCATTTTGAGTATGCCCTTCTACCTCTTTGTAGCTTTTCCAAATTGTTCTTTCTCTAGTCTCTCCTAGGAGACTGTAAGCTCTCCAAGGGCAGATATCTACTTTTATATTATTTTGATCTTTCCTTATTCTCTGTACACTGATTTTGATTGGTTGAATGAATAAGTAGCTGAACAATCTAGGAGAATAAATATATATCAAATGGCTGTATATAATGGAGAAAGAAGTTTGTGTGTATTTTATTTAAAAAAAAATGCTCAGATAAAGTTGTCAAGGCAGGAAATTACAAAAAGCTTTCTTAGATCTTTAACACGTTCTTCTCCAATTGGCCTGTTTAAGTTAGTTCTCTTTGGTAGGCTATGCTCACCTATTATCAGGGAAATATCAATAGGGAATTTCAAAATTTTCCAAGAAACTGGGATGCTGGGACTGCTGAGGTCATTAAAGTTATCTAATAGTGTTAAATGTTCATCCTTTGAAAGCCCTAAGAAAAGACTCCCACATTTGCTTATATGATACCTATTCATGTAAATCTACATAGTCAAATGAGGGCTTATAGTTCTCACATCTGGAGAACTGTGTGTTTTTTGTTTAAATGGTGTTATGTATCTGCTTAAATTATTTTTCTTGTTTCAAAAATAAGGGTAAGTCCCATATTCCAAATACAAATTTTATAATAATATCACTTTTACACTCCTGTTTCTGATAGAATAAATTCTTAAGTCAGTATCCTATAATTTTGACAATAAAAGAGATTCTGATTAATTTTTCAGAAACACCCAGGTCCCTCTTTAGATTTGGCTAATTCTGGCATTTTAATAGACATTTTGATTAAAAAAAAAACAAGCACCATAATTTAAACAGGTGGATAATTAAAACAAATAGGATGGAAACTTGACCAGTTTTAATATTTCATTAAAATATTTTGTGGATATTGCCTTTTTTCCTCACTTTGCTAGATTTTTCCAGTGCTGCTAATCTCTGTCTCTGCTCCATCCTGGTCTCTAAATGTGCAGTTTGTGTATATGTTCATTCATTGACTCAACAAATACTTATCAAGTAGTTACTTAAGCACATACTCTTAGATGCACTCAGACCAATAAACATGCCATCAAGATCAGCTTGAAAACTTTCTGGGACTTGATACATTGCAGAAATATCAAATTCATTTAAGTTCAATATATTTTTAAAGAATTGGCTCTATTTTGTGAACTATATGCCTGCCTTTTTGAAAAAATGCAACACAATTTTTTTGAACCCCTTGAAGATTAAGTGTGGCTCTCGTATAGTTTTGCATTTAAAATTCCTTCTATAGGTTAAGAACTCAGTAGGTATGTGTTGAACAAATAAGTAGATAATCAGCCTGCAGTGTATAAGTTTATTTATTTTTTTACTTAAAATTTTTTGGTAAGAACATTTAACATGAGATTTACCCTCTTAACAAATTTTTAAGTGTGCAATACAGATTCTTAACTATAGGTAGGATGTTGTACAGCAAATTTTTAGAATTTATTCATTTTGTGCAGCTGACATGTTATGTCCATTGAATAGCAATCACCCATTTCCCTCTCCTTCCAGCTGCTTGCTACCATCATTTTATTTCTGTGAGTTTGGCTATCTTGTTGTGAAAGTGTAGTCACTCAGTTGTGTCCGACTCTTTATGACCCCATGGACTATAGCCTCTGTCCATGGAATTATCTGGGCAAGAATACTGGAGTGGGTAGCCATTTCCTTCTCCAGGGGTTCTTCCCAACCCAGGGATAGAACCCACGTCACCCATATTGCAGACAGATTCTTTATCATCTGGAGTACCAGGGAAGCCCTTGACTATCTTAGATACCTCATATAAGTGGAATCATGCAATCAATCGTACAGTAATCTTCTGTGACTGGCTTATTTCATTTAGTATAACATCCCTCAGCTTCGTTGTATTATTGTGTGCTGGCAGGATTTCCTTCTTTTTCAAGGTTGGAATAGTCCATGGTATGTATATGCCACATTTCTTTATTCATCCATCAGTGGACACTCAGGTTGTTTCCATGTGTTGGCTGTTGCGAATATTGCTGCAGGGAGCATGGAAATGCAGCTGTCTCTTCGAGACCCTGATTTCAGTGCTTTCAGATGTAAGTCCAGAAGTGCGATAGCTGGGTCATGTCGTGGCTCTCCTTTCTGTTTCTTTGAGGAGCCTCCACACTGCTTTTCATAGCACTGTACCATTTTACATTTCTATTAGCCATGCACAAGAGTTCCAGTGTTCCCACATCTTTGGCAACACTTGTTATTTTCTTTTTGTTTTTAATGATAGCCATCCTAACAGATGTGAGGTGATTATCTCATTGTGGTGTTGATTCCCTTCATGATTAGAGAGGTTGAACATCTTTTCATACGTCTGTTGACCATTTGTATGCCTTCTTTGGAGAAATGTTTTTTCAAGTCATTTGTTGTTGTTCAGTTGTGTCTGACTCTTTGCTACCCCATGGACTGCAGCACACCAGGCTTCCCTGCCTTTCACCAGCTCCTGGAGTTTGCTTAAACTCATGTCCAGCTCAGCTGGTAAAAACTCTGCCTGCAATGCAGGAGACCGCAGTTCGATTCCTGGATCAGGAAGATCCAGTGGAGAAGGGAAAGGCTACCTACTCCAGTATTCTGGCCTGGAGAATTCCCTGGACTGAGGAGCTTGGCAGGCTACAGTCCATGGGATCACAAAGAGTCAGACATGACTGAACGACTTTCACTTACACACTGAGTCAGTGATGTCATCCTACCATCTCATCCTCTGTCATTCCCTTCTCATCCTGTCTTCCATCTTTCCCAGCATCAGGGTGTTTAACAGTGAGTCAACTCTTCACATCAGGTGGCCAAAGTATTGGAGTTTCAGCTTCAGAATCAGTCCTTCCAATGAATATTCAGGGTTAATTTCCTTGAAGATGAACTGGTTGGATCTCCTTGCAGTCCAAGGGACTCTCAAGAGTCTTCTCCAACACCACAGTTCAAAAGCATCAATTCTTCAGCACTCAGTCTTTTTTACTGTCTAGCTCTCACATCTGTACATGACTACTGGAAAAATCATAGCTTTGCCTATACAGACCTTTGTAGGTAATGTCTCTGTATTTTAATTGAGGTCATTTGGCCACTTTAAAAATCAAGATATTTAGAGACTTTCTTTTCTTGCTATTTATTCTTGGCAACCTTGTGGAAGATCAGCTGATTGTATATTCATGGGTTTAATTTGGAGCTGTCTGCTCTGTTTCCTTGGTCTGTATGTCTGTTTTTAAGCTAGTGCTATATTGCTTTAAAATAATTAAAGCATTTTGTAATATATTTTGAAATTAAGAATTGTGATGCATAAAAGACATCCAAACAGGAAAGGAAGAAGTAAAATTATCTCTGTTTGTAGACAATATGATTTTACATGTAGAAGACCTTAAACATTCCACAAAAAACTATTAAAACCAGTAAATTCAGTAAAAGTGAAGGATATAAAATTAACAGAGAAATCAGTTGCATTTCTATATACTTAAAATTAACTATCTGAAAATAAATTCAGAAAACTATAATTTATAATAGAATCGAAAGTAAGAAGATACTTAGGAATAAGCTTAACCAAGGAGCTGAAAGAAAGACTTGCACACTGAAAACTATGAACGATTGATGAAGGAAATCAAAGAAGGTAAAAATAAATGGAAAGATATTCCGTGCTCATAGATTAGAAGACTTAATATTATTAAAATGTCCATACTACCCAAAGTGATCTGCATATTCAATACAATCTTTACCACTGGCTTTTTTCAGAATTAGAAAAACAATCTTAAAATTAAGGTACCATGAAAAAAATTCCTAAGTAGCTGAAGCAATCTTGGGAAAAGAAAAATAAAGCTATAGACACTGCAATGTATAGTTTTTAATAGAGAAAGTGCTAGAAAATGTACTGGAGAAAGTCATTAAAAAAAAAGGGGGTTTTGGCAATATAAGGACATTGCTAGCCAACTATATGTTATTGAAAATGCCCAAATATTAACTGCCATGGAAAGATACATTTGCTTCCTTGTTTAAACCAAGTGTTTCTAAAAGAGTGCTTTAGAGTTCCATGGGATAATAATAAAGATCTTTTGTGAAGAAGTGTATTCTTTGGTCACCTAAGCTTGAGAAATGCTGAGTTAAACAAGGAAAATAATCTTTGTTGCAGCTTCTCAGAGTCTTTAATGTGCATTGTGAAAATCCAAGAAGAGTGATGGAGTGTGTAGCATATCTCCAACATATGTGACCATTAAATTCCACTAATAGAACATTTCTCAGTACTGGTGCTTGTGCGAAATAAACTTCAGAAAGTGGTGTTTAAAGGAATGATATTCCAATTGTGTTCTGTTAGGTCCTAGGACACAAGAGAGGTTCTTGGAGACTTCTACAGGGCAGAGTAAGCCATGGTAGGAATAGAGGCTTCCACTGTAGCTTAAACCAGAAAAAAAAAAAAAAAGTTTTATCAGCTTATGTGTTTGAATTCTACATGACATTGTATATAGGCTCCTGTAAAATATTTGTTAATTATTGCCCCAATTATTGTTGGGGATGCTTTGATGCTTTTGAACTGTGGTGCTGGAGAAAACTCCTGAGTCCCTTGGACTGCAAGGAGATCAAACCAATCAATCCTAAAAGAAATCAATCCAATATTCATTGGAAAGACTGATGCTGAAGCTGAAGCTCTGATACTTTGGCCACATGATGGGAAGAACTGACTCACTGGAAAAGACCCTGATGCTGGGAAAGATGGAAGGCAGGAGGAGAAGGGGATGACAGAGAATGAGATGGTTGGATGGCATCACCGACTCAATAGACATGAGTTTGAGCAAGCTCCGGGAGTTGGTGATGGACAAAGAAGCCTGGCATTCTGCAGACCATGGGGTTGCAAAGAGTCAGACGTGACTGAGCTGAACTGAAGGTTGGGGGAAAATTAGTTAAAAAAAAAAAAGAAATTTCTAATATAACTCTAAAGTGGCTATGACATCCCCTATGCAGTAATAAATTTCATAAAGGTGTACCCTCCCAGCCCTATTATTTAGAATGACCCTCAGACATATTAAAGCAAGTTCACATACAGTCCACATGCATCTGTACAGATATCAGAGATGTAGACTTGATGTGCTGAACTTCCAAATTAGTTTTCTTCCTCAAGTCCTTTTCTTTCAACCCAGAATATTCTGCCTCTTAGGATTCTTTTTGGCTTTTCTTGAGTATTAAGTTATTATGAAATGGTTTGGTCATACTGGGTTGGCCAACCCAACGTAAGCATATAACGGTTAATAATGAATAACTTTTTATTAAGAAACACTTAATGTGAATAAAAAGTATGAAATAAAAGTTCATAAAGCAGAATATAATTAACTCCTATCTATTTACAACTCTGTTGAAACTGTCTTTATATTTTTTCCTAAATCCCAAATTCCCCCTGCCATTCCCTTCTTTGATTTCAGAGTTTGTCAACTCTATGCATTGAATTTTTATTTCATAAATATGTGTACCTGAATAGCATAGTATTCTTTTGCATGTCTTTTCCCTCTCATAAACTATCATCTTTATGGGCACTGTATTTTTTGCTCAGCATTGTGTTTATGAAATTTATCCATGTTGATACAGTAACTCTGGTTCATTTATCTTCACTGCTATCAGGTGGGCTTCCCAGGTGACACTGGTGGTAAAGAACCTGCCTCCCAACGCAGGAGACATAAGAGATACGGGTTCTATCTCTGGGTCAGGAAGATCCCCTGAAGGAAGAAATGGCAACTCACTCCAGTATTCATGCCTGGGAATCCCATGGGCAAAGGAGCCTGGTGGGCTATAGTCTACAGGGTCACAAAGTGTCAGACATGATTGAGGTGATTTAGCATACATGCATGCTATTTAGTATTCTCTAAGTCATCCAGTGAAGAACATATTTAGATTGTTCCCCATTTTTTGCAATTAAAAATGAGGCTGCCATGAATAATATTTTAAGAATAATAATTTAAACTTTTCCTTATGCACACATGCAAAAGTTTCTTTTCCAAAAAGTGAAATTTATGGATCATGGGGTAGATACATATTAAACTTTCCTAGATTGCTTCTCAAGTGATTGTGTCAATTTATACACCCACCAACAGTTTTCTTTCACCAACCAATATTTCTCTTGACTCTACATCCTTGCCAACACTCAGAATGATAAAGTTTTGGCTAGTAGGATGAGTGGGAAATAGTATTTTCATATTATTTTAATTTGCATTTCATTGTTTATTAGTGATGTTGGATAGCTTTTTATATGACTTTTGACTTTTTGGGTTTCTTATACTTTAAAACTCTCTTCATCTCTTTTGCTCATGTGAAATCTTTCATGTTTTTTTAATACCCTTTGTGGAAAAAAAAAATATCTTTAGACCCATTCTGGAATGTGATAGGGTAATTTTGTGGTTTACTATGAAAAAAAGTCATTCTGTCTTCATCATATTCAGACTGGTTGGAGAAAAATTTGACCTGTAGCCCCATGTGATATTTTGAATCACTTGTCACCTCTCAGAAGGCTATGTTGAGGCAATGGCTACAGCAAAATTTCACCATCATATAAGGACCCTGAACAAGGCACAGAGGACTGAAATGTTGTCTGTAAAAATTCAAGCCTAGGTGAGAAGCTTCAGTCTCCAAGATAAAGCTAGAGATTTACTAAGACTCTACACTTCAACTTTCACTTTTCATCTGAAAACCTCCAGGCATTCAGGAAACATTAATTAATTAAGCTTTACAACAGCCCTGTGAACTAGGTAAGGATATTCAGGAATGCTTCTCCAGGGAAACAATATGGCAGCTGTTTGGCAACATGCAGGAATACTAAGTGGCAGACAGAAAGGAATTGCAGACACGTGCAATTAAAACAGGAGAAGAGCTCTTGGAGGTAGGGTGCGGTCTTGGAATTTGGCTGGGCTCCTAGCATTGATTGCTTTAGTGTCAGCAGGAGGGCTGCTCCTGTGAGTACTGCTGAAAGCCCAGGTGAGCCTGGACCATTTTGAGTCTAAGTGCAGTACTTCAGTGTTTCCTTAGAGAAGATGATGTTTGCTTGTTTGTTTATTCATTTAATTACATGAACAACCACTCCTCATGCTTCAAAGCTTACTCTGAGGGGTGAACAGAGCTAATGTAGAAAAATAAGTAAAATACGGACCCTTCTGAGTGAAAATGTCTATTTTTCATGATCAAAAGATTTCCTCTGAGTTTTCTTTTTTTCTGTCAAGACAATCTGGGGCAGAGAACACCAATTAGAAACAAGAATCACATCAACAATGCCAGTATTTAGGATTTAGAAGGAAAAGTATTTACTGTTTAAAAGTTCAAAATTTAAATAAATTAGTTTTCTTTAGTAAAGAAAAAATAGGAGGATAATCTAATTGTCTTTTCTTCTGTCTAGAAGTTTTAAGTATTAAGATCTTGTGGGGTTTTTTTTGTGTGTGTGTGAACACAGGCACCAAAGTTATAAGTTTAAGCTCGAAAGAGTTTTGGTGAGTCCTAGAGAAGAATTATTCACTTTCAGTGTTTAAAGGAGAATATAATTAGTGTTATTGGGTATTTCTACCTGTGCCTAGTAACTTATATATGTTAATTTTATTTAAGTTTCTATGTATATATTTTCTTCATATATCTAATATTGGGTAGGTCAGAAAGTTCATTTGGGGAAAAACCCAAATGAACTTTCTGGCCTACCCGATATGTTAATTTCACAGAAAGATATACAGTGAAAAGTAAAATATCCCCACTCTCACCATCTCTTCCTTTTATATATATTTTCAGAAAAGAAAAAAAGGTTTTATGCATCTACCTGTATGTGTAGAAATATATATGATGAATATACAATTGTATATATGTTTATGTGTATATATTTAAAACACATGTATAATTTAATTTATACAAATGGAATCATACTATGCGTACCACTATTTTCATAGATTTTAAGATGTAATATACATGGGAATTTTTTCCCCTTAAGCACGTACAGACCACCCTCATTATTTTTGACTGCATGATATTTCATTGCATGAAGGTACCGGAGTATATTAACTGGTGCTTGTGGATGGATATTTAGATCGCTTCCTTATTTTATAATTATAAACAATTCTAAAGATATATCTGTGTCCTGGCATATATTTTTGAATATGCATGTCCATAGAAAAATTTCTAGCCATGGAACGGTTGGGTTAACGAATGTGTATATTTAGAAATTTAATAGATATGAGGCAAATTGCTATCCAAAAATCTGTAAATTTACATTTTTCTGTCAATAATAGAAATTCCTGTTTCCACACACTGTTGCCAACACTGGGTATTATGGGTTTTAAATTTTTGCCAGATAGGTGGATTGTGGTAGTTCATTATTTTGATTTATATTTCTTTAAGAAGTTGAGAATGTTTTATCTGTATAAAGGACCTTTTAAATTAGTTTTCCAGTGAACTGCCTGTTCATTGTTACTGACGGTTTTCTATTGCATTGTCTTTTAAAACTATCTGTTTGTCTCTGCCTGTGCGGGGGCTTTGTGGCTGCATGGGCTTTCCTCTGGCTGTGGGGAGCAGGGGCTGCTCTCTGGCTGCAGGGGGCTTCTCACCGAGGTGGCTGCTCTTGTTGTGGCACACAGGCGCTAGGTGCTCAGGGTTCCGTAGCTGCAGCTCCATGGCTCCAGAGCCCAGGATCAACAGTTGCGGAGCTGGACTTAGTTGTTCCGTGGTACATGGGATCTTCCTGGGTCAGGAATTGAAGCCATGTCTCCTGCATTGACAGGTAGATTCTTTTTTTAAAAATGTATTTATTTTTAGTTGAAGGATAATTCTTTTACAGTATTGTGTTGGTTCCTACAAACATCAACATGAATCAACCATAAATTTACCCATGGGCAGGTGGATTCTTTACCACTGAGTCACCAGAGAAGCCCTACATTGTCTTTTAAAAATTTATTCATATAATTGAGTTCAGTTCAGTTCAGTCGCTCAGTCGTGTCTGACTCTTTGCGACCCCATGAATCGCAGCACGCCAGGCCTCCCGGTCCATCACCAACACCCGGAGTTCACTCAAACTCATGTCCATCGAGTTGATGATGCCATCCAGCCATCTCATCCTCTGTCGTCCCCTTCTCCTCCTGCCCCCAATCCCTCCCAGCATCAGAGTCTTTTCCAATGAGTCAACTCTTTGCATGAGTTGGCCAAAGTATTGGAGTTTCAGCTTCAACATCCGCCCTTCCAATGCACACCCAGGACTGATCTCCTTTAGGATGGACTGGTTGGATCTCCTTGCAGTCCAAGGGACTCTCAAGAGTCTTCTCCAACACCACAGTTCAAAAGCATCAATTCTTTGGTGCTCAGCTTTCTTCACAGTCCTACTCTCACACCCATACATGACCACAGGAAAAACCATAGCCTTGACTAGACGGACCTTTGTTGGCAAAGTAATGTCTCTGCTTTTCAATATGCTATCTAGTTTGGTCATAGCTTTCCTTCCAAGGAGTAAACATCTTTTCATTTCATGGCTGCAGTCACCATCTACAGTGATTTTGGAGCCCCCCAAAATAAAGTCACCCACTCTTCCCACTGTTTCTCTGTCTAATTGCCATGAAGTGGTGAGACCAAATGCCATGATCTTCATTTTCTGAATGTTGAGCTTTAAGCCAACTTTTTTACTCTCCTCTTTCATCAAATGGCTTTTAGTTCCTCTTTCACTTTCATCAAGAAGCTCTTTAGCTGTTCACTTTCTGCCATAAGGGTGGTTTCGTCTGCATATCTGAAGTTATTGATATTTCTCCTGGCAATCTTGATTCCAGCTTATGCTTCCTCCAGCCCAGAGTTTCTCATGATGTCCTCTACATATAAGTTAAATAAGCAGGGTGACAATATACAGCCTTGACGTACTCCTTTTCCTATTTGGAAGCAGTCTGTTGTTCCATGTCCAGTTCTAACTGTTGCTTCCTGACCTGCATATAGGTTTCTTTCTTTCTTTCTTTTTTTTTTTTTATTTGTTAACTATTTATTGTAGGAGCAAATTAATAGTTTCCAAATTAGTTGGGGATGGAGACCTGCGATCCATGAACTTCCAGATGTTCAAGCTGGTTTTAGAAAAGGCAGAGGAACCAGAGATCAAATTGCCAACATCTGCTGGATCAAGGAAAAAGCAAGAGAGTTCCAGAAAAACATCTATTTCTGCTTTATTGACTATGCCAAAGCCTTTGACTGTGTAGATCACAATAAACTGTGGAAAATTCTGAGGGAGGTGGGCATACCAGACCACCTGATATAGGTTTCTCAAGAGGCAGGTCTGAGGGAGGTGGGCATACCAGACCACCTGATACAGGTTTCTCAAGAGGCAGGTCTGAGGGAGGTGGGCATACCAGACCACCTGATATAGGTTTCTCAAGAGGCAGGTCTGAGGGAGGTGGGCATACCAGACCACCTGATACAGGTTTCTCAAGAGGCAGGTCTGAGGGAGGTGGGCATACCAGACCACCTGATATAGGTTTCTCAAGAGGCAGGTCTGAGGGAGGTGGGCATACCAGACCACCTGATACAGGTTTCTCAAGAGGCAGGTCTGAGGGAGGTGGGCATACCAGACCACCTGATATAGGTTTCTCAAGAGGCAGGTCTGAGGGAGGTGGGCATACCAGACCACCTGATACAGGTTTCTCAAGAGGCAGGTCTGAGGGAGGTGGGCATACCAGACCACCTGATATAGGTTTCTCAAGAGGCAGGTCTGAGGGAGGTGGGCATACCAGACCACCTGATANCAATTTGATCTCTGGTTCCTCTGCCTTTTCTAAAACCAGCTTGAACATCTGGAAGTTCATGGTTCACGTATTGCTGAAGCCTGGCTTGGAGAATTTTGAGCATCACTTTGCTAGCATGTGAGATGAATGCAATTGTGTGGTAGTTTGAGCTTTCTTTGGCATTGCCTTTCTTTGCGATTAGAATGAAAACTGACCTTTTCCAGTCCTGTGGCCACTGCTGAGTTTTCCAAATTTGCTGGCATATTGAGTGCAGCACTTTCACAGCATCGTCTTCCAGGATTTGAAATAGCTCAACTGGAATTCCATCACCCCCACTAGCTTTGTTCGTAGTGATGCTTTCTAAGGCCCACTTGACTTCACATTCCAAGATGTCTGGCTCTACGTGAGTGTGAGTGATCACACCATCATGATTATCTGTGTCATGAAGATCTTTTTTGTACAGTTCTTCTGTGTATTCTTGCCACCTCTTCTTAATGTCTTCTGCTTCTTTTGCCACCTCTTCTTAATATATTCTGCTTCTGTTAGTTCCATACCATTTCTGTCCTTTATCGAGCCCATCTTTGCATGAGATGTTCCCTTCGTATCTCTAATTTGTTTGAAGAGATCTCTAGTCTTTCCCATTCTTTTGTTTTCCTCTATTTCTTTGCATTCATCACTGAAGAAGGCTTTCTTATCTCTCCTTGCTATTCGTTGGAACTCTGCATTCAGATGCTTATATCTTTCCTCTTCTCCTTTGCTTTTCGCTTCTCTTATTTTCATAGCTATTTGTAAGGCCTCCTCAGACAGCCATTTTGCTTTCTTACATTTCTTTTCCATGGAAATGGTCTTGATCTCTGTCTCCTGTACAATGTCATGAACTTCCATCCATAGTTCATCAGTCACTCTGTCTAGCAGATCTAGTCCCTAAAATCTGTTTCTCACTTCCACTGTATAATCATAAGGGATTTGATTTAGGTCATACCTGAATGGTCTAGTGGTTTTCCCCACTTTCTTCAAATTAATTTCTGAATTTGGCAATAAGGAGTTCATAATCTGAGCCACAGACACCTCCCAGTCTTTTCTTATTGACTGTATAGAGCTTCTCCATCTTTGGCTGCAGAGAATAAAGTCAATCTGATTTCGGTGTTGCCCATGTGGTGATGTCCATGTGTAGAGTCTTCTCTTGTGTTGTTGGAAGAGGGTGTTTGCTATGACCAGTGCGTTCTCTTGGCAGAACTCTATTAGCCTTTGCCCTGCTTCATTCTGTACTCCAAAGCCAAATTTGCCTGTTGCTCCAGGTGTTTCTTGACTTCCTACTTTTGCATTCCAGTCCCATATATTGAAAAGGACATCTTTTTTTGGGTGTTAGTTCTAAAAGATGTTATAGGTCTTCACAGAACCATTCAACTTCAGCTTCTTCAGCATTTCTGGTCGGGACATATTTATATAAGGTCTTTCTAAAAACTAGGAAATTAGCTTTTGGTACATGGAACAATGGATTGGTTCCAAATTGGAAAAGGAATACGTCAAGGCTGTATTTTGTCATCCTGCTTATTTAAGTTATATCCAGAGTACATTATGCAAAATGTCAGGCTGGATGGAGCTCAAGCTCGAATCAAGATTGCCAGGATAAACATCAATAACTTCAGATATGCAGATGACACCACCCTTATGGCAGAAAGTGAAGAAGAACTAAAGATCCTCTTGATGAAAGTGAAAGAAGGGAATGAAAAAGTTTGCTTAAAGCTCAATATTCAGAAAACAGATCATGGCATCTGGTCTCATCACTTCATGACAAATAATTGGGAAAAAATGGAAACAGTGGCTGACTTAATTTTCTTGGGCTCCAAAATCACTGCAGATGTTGACTGCAGCCATGAAATTAAAATACTCTTGCTTCTTGGAAGAAAAGCTATGACAAACCTAGACAGCATATTAAAAAGCAAAGCCATTACTTTGACGACTTTTGCTTTTACTTTGACAAAAGATCCATCTAGTCAAAGCTATGGTTTTTTCAGTAGTCATGTATGGATGTGCAAGTTGGACCATAAAGAAAGCTGAGCACCAAAGAACTGATGCTTTTGAACTGTGGTGTTAGAGTCTCTTGGACAGCAAGGTGATCAAACCAGTTGGATGAGACTGAGCAACTGAACTGAACTAATCATGTATATTTTAAGTGATTAAAAAATAAGAAAATATTATTTTATATTTGCCCACATATTTTCTAACGTTCTTCATTCCTCTGTGTAGCTTTAAATCTACAACTGGTATCTTTTCCCTCTGCCTCCATGGCTTTCTTTAGTAGTTATTACTGTGCAGTTCTGTATTATTTACTATTTCAGCTTTTATATATCTGAAAAAGTCATTATTTCATGTTCATTTTTGAAAGATATTTTTTCTCGACATAGAATTCTAGGTTTAAAGATTTCTTTTCTTTCAAGACTTTAAAGATGACACTCCATTGTCTTTAGCTTGCATTGTTCCTGAAGATAAGTCTGCCGTCATTTTTAAGATTATTTCTATTATTTTTCTTTTTTTTTTCTGACTACTTTTCTGTTTTTTTTAGTCATCGATTCTAAACAATTTGTTTAATATGTCTCAGTATAATTTTCAGACTTTTTGGAGTCTACTGAGATTCTTTGATCTTTGGGTTTAAAGTTTTCATCAATTTAGAAAATGTTCAGCTATAATTTTTTCAAACATTTTTCTGTCTCTGTTTCCTATTCCCTTTAGGAACTCTAGTTACATAAGTTAGGTCACCTAAAATTGTTTCCTTTTTTTCTATTTGTTTTATTTTGGATAACTTCTGTGGTATGTCTTAAAGTTTGCTATTCTTTTCCCCTGAAATTTATAAGTTACTCTTATCCTATCCTAAGTGTTTTCCATTACAGAGATTGTAGTTTTTATTTCTAGGTGTTTGATGTGAGTTTTTAGATCTTCTATATATGCATGTAACATAATCTTTCCTCTTGCTTCCTGAATGCATGAAATAGTTCCAGTAGTGTCTTAACGTTCTTGTCTACTAATGCTGTTTTGTGTCACTTGGGTTTAGATTGCCTCTGCTCATTATTGCTCACATTTCCCCCCACCTCTTTGAATGCTAAGTAATTTTTTATTTCTTGCCAGATTTTGTGGCTTTATCTTTCTGTGTGCTAGATATTTCTGTGTTGCTACAATATATAATATGTCTTCATTTTAATCTTTGTTAAGCATAACCAGAGTAATGTTTATTCAGGGGTACGTTTTTCTTTTTGCTGAGGCAAAAGCCTTCTGAATACACTGCTGATGCTCTGTGAGTTATTTAGTTTCTCACTTTGGCTGATAGAAATAGGAGCTATACATACCTGTCCCTGTGTGAGCTCTAGATATTTTCCCCTCTAGTCTCTTTTAGAAGGTCTTTCCTTTGCCTGGAGTTGTGTAATCATTGTTCCCCTGATAGTCAAGTGGACTCTGCAGAGCTACGCCGTGTCTTTTCTCTTTCTCTTTTTCTCAGTGAATCTCTCCTCTCCTTTATTCTGTTTTGTGAATTATAGCTGTGATGCCTGATGTCTCAGCTCAGGGTAAGAGAATCTCCAGCCTGCAGGGACTTTCTGGGCCTGGCTACTTGTTGTGGAGGGGCCTCTTGCCAGTGCATCCTGGCCACCTGGTGTCTCTTGGTGAAGGTAGCATAGTGTTAGACCTGGTGGGAAGGAGAGTCTTACTTCCGGCTGTTTATTATCTGCAGGGCTTCTCACTAACTTGATCCGCTTTCCCTTTCCTTCACCTTAGTGTGGGCAGCGGGACTCCCCTTTGATCTAGATGAGTAATGAGTATCCTGGGGGATCTTCTGTTGCTCTGCTGGAGGCTAGGAAACACCAGGGTTAAATCTTTATTAGGGTGGAAGGGATGTTGATGCCCTTGCCCACCCCTGCCCCACTATGTTATTCCTCTAGTCCTGGGGTTCCCTAACCAGTTCACTTTCTCTTTCCACCTTTCAGAGTTCTCGTTTGGTTGTGTCTTGCATCATTGCCAGGATTGTACTTAGAGGGGTGGGGAGGAAAGAGCTTATGACATTTTGTTAGAATCAGAAGTCTCAAGACTTACTTTTTTAATAATTGGAAATTATTTTTTATTGTGGTAAAATATACCTAATATAAAATTTAACCATTTTAACCATTGTAAAGTGTACAGTCCAGTGGCATTAAGTATATCCACACTGTTGTGAAACTACCACCAGTATCCATCTCCAGAACGTTTTCTTCTTCCCAAACTGCACCCAGTAAATAACTTCCCCTCCGTATCCCTCAAGTCCCCTAAGTAACCACCATGTTACTTTCCATCTCTGAATTTGACCACTTTAAATAACTCATATGAATGGAATCATACTGTATTTGTCTTTTTGTTACTGGCTTATTTCACTCAGTGTGATGTAAAGATTCACCCATGTTGGTTCATTCATCTAGCTATTTGATAAATAGATGAAAATATAGGTTTAGTAGTTTTTGCAAACCACAACCCTTAAACGTGGTGGGATTTTAAACCCACGTCTGCATAATTACTGCTCTGGTCACAGGTCTGCTTGCTGTCACGTAAGGCTGTCAGCGTAATTCCGTTCATTCATTTATATTTTGGTTCTTCCAGGTAGCGGTTAGTGAGCTCATGCTGAGTGCTGGGCTTTAGGGATGGAGATGTTGGGTACAGAGCTACAAGATGCTCTTTCTGAATTCAGCAAGCTCACAGCCTGACAGGAGACAGAATCGGTACACCGTGGGTTACTGTATAACCACAGTCAGTGGTTGTAGTGGGATGTGATACACTATGTAAGAGAGGAAAGTGCTGACGAGGAGGGAAGCCTCACTGACTCTCAAAGTCATGAATGTAGTTTCTGGACAGAATGTTGCCTAAACTGGAGTTTGAGGGCAACCTGACTTGTATTTTCTATTATAACCTAATACAATACCAGGAGTACTTGAGACACTACTGAATTTTGGTTCTTGCACTTAGTTATAGGAGTTAACCAGAAAATTGAGGCAGGGGTGTATGGGTGTGTGGAAACATGTTCTAAGAAGAGGAAATAATGTAGGAAAAGGGATAAAGATGATGTAGAATGTGGTCCGTTTGAGGAAATGCAGAGATCGGTGCCGCAGAAGTAGATGGGGTATGTTTGGGGGCAGCAGTAGAGGAAACTAATCAGGGCGTAGGGGCAGGTCATGAAGTGTGGTATATACAGTATAAGAGAGGGCAGTCATTGGAGGGCAGTGATGTGAATGTAGCTGAAATCATTTAGAAGCAGCTACTGGAAAATGTGCTCTGTTTCTATTGTCCTATCTGGGTAAGAATTTTGTCAGATTTGATTTGTTCTTAGATCAAACATCTTCTTTGAAAAGTGTAGGCTTCTATCCTGCTGATTTTACAATTACTCTTTTTTTCCTGAGAGAAATTTGCTTCAGTGCATGGCAATCATACGCCATCTACATATTTAACCACTCTTAGAATACCTTCAATACTGTGGCAGACACTACTCTCCTCTTCCCTGTGGGTGCAGGAGGAATGAACTGCCCTGTAACTTGCTCAGTGAAACCCTTCCTGTGTGTGATTTCCCCCAGGTGGAGGACTCAGGCACGCGGGGTAAACTTTTCAGGGCTTGAATGTGTCTTCACCTTCTTCTTTGGAGCCACAGACCATCTGGAAATAAATATCTTTTTATGCTGAGTCAAGTTCAAAACAACATACAAGGCACCCAGTTTACACCTGTGGAGAAAGAGGAAACTTCAGTGAGAGCTAATTGAATAGCTTTGCCCTTGCAGCAGGCACTTGTGTTTCTGTTAGTGGAAAGAAGGACCCTGGAGAACCAAGAATCAAGCAGCCCAGTTTTCCTGGGATCCCTTGCATTCTGGAGTAGTGCAGGATTTCAGAGGCGGTCTTCCTGTTTTCCTGCATGCAGAGTGTTTGCAGGATGAGCAGTGTGCTATTTCTCTGTCAGCTGCAGCAGCCCTCTCTGAGGCTCTTCAAGCTGCCCACAGAGGGTGGTCACTGGGGATGGGATGATGGGAGGGGACTCCAGGGTGGGACACATGATCCTCCCCTGAGAGAACCCATCATCTGATGATTTTATAGATATTTGCCTCTGGAGTATGGAAGACTGTGGAACCAGTAGCTCGTGAGTCATGATAGAGTGGATCAGACTGGCCAAGGCAAAAGGGAGAGAGCACCACTGGTTGAGAGAGCCAGACAGGGTGCTCCATTGTGGTGGATTAGAGCAGGATTTTGAGATTAACTTGGTATTTAGCTTGAAGAAGAGAGATGTACAGCCATTCCAAGGAGGTGGAAAGCAAATGAAGTTGAAGACAGATCACTGGAGTTTTCTGAAAGACCTATCTGATCTTGTCTTTGCCCTGCTTAAAGCCTGTCATGGCTCATTATTTGTGAGACGAAGTGCAAGCCCTTAGCTTGGCATATCACTAGCCTCTGCTTACCCTACAGCCTCCTCATCCCCCCCACAATATGCCCTGGTCCCTAGGCTCTGGAATACCACCCTCTTTTACCTTTCTGAGTCCTCCTTGCTATTTCATGGCTCCATGATGATGCCTCTACTGTGTCCTCTGCCTAGAATGCCCTCTCCTGTCCTCTCAGCCTGTTGAAGTCTCATTCATCCTTCAGAGTTCTTCTGAAATTTCACCAGCTACCAAGGGACATTAGGTGATGGCAGTGGGAGTAAGTCCATTTGGTCTGATCCCAGAGCCTCTGCTTTTCACTGCTGTCTGGGTCCATGTCTTAATTTACAGAGGTGACAGCATAGAGAGGTTAATGCCATTGAAAAAAAGTTTAGTATTACAGCTCCCCTAGAAACGAGAGGCACAGCTCACCATGCAGGGCCATAGAAAGAAAACTACGTTTTGGTCAGGGAGCAGAAGGGGGCAAGCAGCAGTTTAGGCAGGAGCATTACTGGGGTTTCTGAGGGGAAGACAAGGAAAGCAGGGAGAGCAGCTTAAGACTGGCTAGTATGCGCTTAGGAGTTCTCCGCTTGCCTGCTCTCCATCCTGGGCTGGTGGCCTTCTGAGGATTTTAGACCAGACAGAGGGGCTGTGGTTCTGGAGTGCTCAGCTTGCAGTCAGAGGCCTGCTCCAAGCCGTGTCCTTTGTCATCTCTAAGAACCGGCTTAGAACTCTAGCCAGAATCTGCCTGCAATGCAGGAAGCCCAGGGTTCAATCCTGGGCTGGGAGGATCCCCTGAAGAAGGAAATGGCTACCCACTCCGGCATTCTTGCCTGGAGGATCCCATGGACAAAGGAGCCTGATGAGCTACAGTCCACGGGGTAGGAAAGAGCCGGACACAACTGAGAAACTAACACTTTCACTTTCACACAATCTGTAAGGAAGAAACCACCATGCGCGACTGTTTTATACTGTATGGAATTAGTCTCAGTAGGTGAACTGAGTGCTTTGGGAGAGAGGTTGCCTGGTATTCTAGTTCCCTGCCTAGACATATTTACCTGTGGGCTTTACTTTTCTCATTTGTAGAATGTTAATTTGGTCTTACTTATCTACAGACTGTTTTTATTCTGTTAATATATTCATTCTCCCATATTCCAGGAATATTGGTAAGCTTTAGCACACTGATATAGAATTGCGTTCAAGCACCTAAACGCACGGCTTCTGTTTGAAAGGTGTCTGGTCAGGTATGGCCTAATATGAAGATCTGTTGTTTAGCCACTCAGTTATGTCCAACTCTTCAGACCCCACGGACTGTGACCTACCAGGCTCCTCTGTCCATGGAATTCTCCAGATAAGAATCCTGGAGTGGGTTGCCATTTCCTTCTCCAGGGGATCTTCCCCACCCAGGGGTCAAATTCCTGTCTCCTGCATTGAAGGCAGATTTTTTTTTTTAACTGCTGAGCCACCAGGGGGATTTAAAAACAAATTGAAAACAAAATAGCACACACCTTTGTAAAAGTTGGAGGAAAGGAGGATAAAATGAGTCAGAAAGATTCCTCTGTTTGTTGACTGTGTGACCTGAAGCAAGATTATCCTCTCTGATTCTCAGCTTTCCCCTCTGAAAATGAGTAAAACAGTACTCTGTAGGGTTGTTCTAAACATTCGGCCAGGTCCTAGGCATAAAGAGTGGCACGCAGTATATGAATAACCCAGTGGGTTTTAGCTGTGGCTGTGGGATGGTATGGCCACTACTTGTAGAGGGTGTGCCAAGAGGGCCAAGAGCAGCCGCCCCTTATGACCTTCTGGAGGAGGTTATTAAGAATGAAGGACGTCATTTCAGGATCAGGTCTATTAAGAAATGAGTGAAACCAGTGCGGAAGTAGTATTTATTTTTACAGCGGTAATCTCGTTTATCTAGATGAAACAACATCACTGATTGCTTTTTTTTTGTCTTTTCATGAGGAAAATGGTTCTTTTGAGCCTAAACAAGGGAGACTCAGTGCCGCACCTGACGAGTAACCAACCATTACTACTGGAGCGGGGGAGCCCAGGCGAACCGCCCTTCTCTTTGCTTGCCACTTTTGCGTCCTGCTTTTGTCCGGGGCTCATTCTGGCTTCTTTGTCTGCTGGGGTCCGCTGCTGGTGCACAGACACCCAGCCAGGGTCTGACTGCCTGTTAGTGCTGCTGGGCCTTGTTCTTATGTGACGGTGGCCTAGGAGCCCCCACAAAGCCATGGGGGAGGTACTTGCTTAGGTGGTTATTGCCCAGGTCTGACTCCTCCAATGGTGATATGATTTTAAAGCCCCTGTAATTGAGGTCAAAAACACTGTAACAAGAACACATCCTAAGAAGGGAATTTCCTTAGGCTTATGCAGAAGGAATTCAACTTTCTAATGGTGATTTATGTGGCCATAATGGGGCTCAGAAAGTGACAATTTATTGGAAAATATTTTCCTTTTTGACAAGTCAGACATCACAGTATTATGGAAATGGAAAGGAAATTCCAGGGTGAGAAAATTCTACTTTTGGAATAATAGCTTTTATTCTTTGATAGTTAAAAAAGATGTTTGAGTAAGGGCTTTACTACCTCATTAAAATAGTGCCATCTAGTGGTGAAAATTTCAAATTGTAGCTGGGTGCCCAGAGAGTTGTCACAAACCCTCAGGGAGCTGAGCTTAAAGATCAAGCAGCATTTAAACTTTGATCCTTTATTTGTTCATGTATTATTTCACTTCATTATCATTTGCTACATGATGGGAATCTTTATGGATGCTGTGTGGAAAGAAGCAAGCAAGCCTTGACCTCAAGGCGTGCACAGTCTAGTTGGGGAGAACGCTTGTACACTAGCGATTGTGGTCCAGCAATAACAGCTATGGGAGCAGCAGAGCGGGACCTTGTAGTTGTTCAGTCGCTCAGTCATGTCCGACTCTTTGCCCCTGTGCGGACTGCAGCATGTTAGACTTCCTTGTCCTTCACCATCTCTCGGAGCTTGCTTGAACTCGTGTCCTTTGAGTTGGTGGTCCCATCCAACCATCTCGTCTGCAGCAGAGCCTAGACAACTGAGATGTCACAGGAAGCTTCAGTGACATTGCTAGAAAGCCCTCACATGTGTATTGAAGATGTAACTACAGGAAGTATGGTGGCAAGGAGGAGACAAGCTGCTGAAACTATCAGCAGCTTGCACAGGGCTGGATTCCTGCCATTGCCAGACCTCTCTTTTGGGTTTCTGCTTGGATCTTTGGCCCTACCTGCTTGTTCAGGGAACTGAACCAACTTGCAGATTGCTATCCAGTGGAACTCTCTCTCTTTCATGGGTTTGACTCTTGATCAAGAGTCAAAGTGGTATGCTTAAAGCCCTGGACATTCTCCAGGAAATAATTACAAATCTTTACATGTCTTATTGCTCTTTGCTCATTTATCTTTTCCTTTTCTTCTCCTCTGAGAGGTTTTTTTTTTTTTTTTTTTATTTGGGTTTCTGCTTGGATCTTTGGCCCTACCTGCTTGTTCAGGGAACTGAACCAACTTGCAGATTGCTATCCAGTGGAACTCTCTCTCTTTCATGGGTTTGACTCTTGATCAAGAGTCAAAGTGGTATGCTTAAAGCCCTGGACATTCTCCAGGAAATAATTACAAATCTTTACATGTCTTATTGCTCTTTGCTCATTTATCTTTTCCTTTTCTTCTCCTCTGAGAGGTTTTTTTTTTTTTTTTTTTTAAAATAAGTTTTCCTATTCTTTACATAGCTTTGTCTCTGTGTAATGCAACTCACACAGTTTTTTTTTTTTTTTTTAAGGAATACTCATTGTGTGATCCAGTTGAGATATCTAATCTATCCAGCTCCAAAGGTTGTTTTCTCTTTAAAAAACCAGGCCAATAATACTGACCTACCTACCTTAATTAGTGTTGGTAAAGTGCTTTAATTGTGATTTACTATTTTATACCATCTAAACACAAGCAAAAGACTTGTTATGCCTTTTCTTCACTTGTTTTAAGTTTCACTGTGTGAAAATTTCCCCTCATACTGTTTTTGGGTAGAGTTTAACACTTGAAAATTTTCCACTTCATTTACTTTTTAACACCGTACTCCTTGAATAAGTCTTTCCACTTTCCTTCTCATTGGCTCTCATTGGTTTCCTTAGTTTTCTCCTCCTTCTTTCCTCTCTTTTTCTGTGAACGGCACTTTTCCATCTCTGTCCTTCTTGTATATTTCCCTTATTCTGTTGTAACTCTAAGTTTATTTTTTCTTTCTTCTCTTGGCTATCCACATTTTTTTTTTCAACCTGCTACTTCTCCTCTCTTCTGGTTCTTCCCATTCCGTCTCTCTCTTCCATATGTCTCTCATGATGTTTCTTGTGCTATCTTCTATTTTCTACCTCTGGGAAGTTTGTAAATAGCCACTGCTGATTGAGAAATCCATGTTTACTTTGTCCCAGTGACCAGACAGGAGCACCACTCTGCTGGTGTAAGGAGGTCAGAGATCTCTGAGGAAGAAAGAGTGAACTCATTAATTTATCAGACATGCACCGAGTGCCTGCTAGGTTCCAGGCATTGTGCTAAGGGCTGGATGAAAACAGATGCAAAGAAGAATGAAATGGTTCTTGCTTTCAGGGAGCTCATAGTCTAACCAGAAACAAATAGGTCAACACACTATTATGATACAGTTAAGAAAGAGGCTATAATAGTGATAGGTAGGAAGCATTATGTGTGTACAGAGGCCTGAAATAAATGTGTCTGGAAGAGGTGGGAAAAAATTTATAGTGCATTAGGCATTTGGACTGGAACATGAAGAATGATTGGAGGATCACCAGGAAATGGTCTGAAACACTGAAGGGCCATTCCAGGGTGAGAGATGATTTACTGAAGCAAGGGACCTTAAATGGCTGTGGCGGCTCCAGGGCAAGGCAGATGGGGGATGTGGGGTATCTTGGTAAGAGATGATACTGGAGAGATGGGAAAGAGTTTTGTGGAGATCCTCGCATTCTGTGTAATGGAGTTATGGAATCCTGTAAGTATTGGGGAGCCTTGGGTAGGCTAGGAGCCATGGTATCGAGACTTAGGTATCTAGGTTTGAGGTTCAGTTGCTAAGCCATGTTTGTTTGCAACCTCATCAACTGCAGCACACCAGACTTCCCTGTTCTTCACTATCTCTCAGAATTTCCTTAAACTCATGTCCATTGAGTCTGTGATGCCATCCAACCATCTCATCCTCTGTTGCCCTCTTCTCTTCTTAGGTATCTAGGTTATGTGTAGCTTAAGGGGATATATGAAAATGAATGATGAATGAATTCACTGGACATTTCAGACCCATGGTGAGACTGGATGTGGGAGGTGAAAGGGAGTGAGTATTTAGGGAAGATTTACTTTCATTGGCATATTTGTTCTGTAGGAGCTCAAAATTTCCTGAGTTATTACCCAGTAGAATCTTTCCTAAAGAACATAAAATTTGAAGTTTTCTCTTTAGCTAGGAAAAATTGTTCTAAATTGTGGCAACAAAATTCTCTTTTCTTATCTTCCCTGAGTTGGGCTTACTTGTCTGTCCAGCTCTGGTGGTTCTCAGGATAAGCATAGGTTCTACTTTCAAGCTTCTGAAAGAGGCAGATTTGCTGTGATGTGTGTGGGGTCAGTGCTAGTCAGGTGAAGCCACAGAGCGCTTCACCCACTTTACCCCCTCACTATACAGACAAGGCACCCTGTGGATGTTTACTGCGTGGAGGCAGAACTAATTCTGAAAGGTGGATACCATAAAAAAGTGTATGTATTATCTTTGTATGAAATTATTATATGTGGAGGGAGGGAGACTTGGAGAGGGTGAGCGTCAGCAGGCTTTACCTTCTTGCATTTTTTTTACTTAGATCAGTATTGAAATTTTGTATATTTTTCATAGTCAAGTAATGGGGTAGGGGAAGGATGTCAGGCCAGTAAAGTTTGTGGAGACTTATGACCAGGTTAGGACTCCTCTTCCCCTGGAGGATTTGACAGGAGGTAACTATGCTGAATTAGCATAGGACCTAACCTCCTGTCTTAAGAAATGACAGTTGTCAAATTTGGGATCTAACAGCACTCCTCTCTCCCCACAGCAATTGCCAACCTGTTAAACTCAGCTAATGTTTTTTAGATTTCATGTTTGTTTTTTTTTTCTCCTTTTAGGAGGGTCACCTAAAATTCATGAACTCTTCAGATTCATCACTCCCACTATACTTCTTCAGTGTCCGAGGGCATAACCCATTGTTTCATCATACGTATCCAGAAATTATTCTGGAGGCAACAATGCCCTGGTCTTGAGTCTCCATCTTCATCAGCCATTAGATTGATTGTATTAGTAGTCTCAATTGTGTATACTTTCCATATTCATGCACCTTTGGGTTATGGCTTTATAATTCCTCTCACTGGAGTTGAGTTCTCTGCCTTTTGGGTCTTAGTTTGGCCATGTGACTTCCTCTGTCCAATGGCATGCTGAATTAGTTTGACTCGTTTTGATGTTTAATCATTGACGATGTTGAGGCTTCCAGCCTTCCCTCCTCTACTGCATCTGGCCTTAGGAAAGAAAACACACATGTGCCTTCTGAGCTCTTGGCATTGACAGGAAATCTGAATACCCTAAAACCCGCATGATAAACCCTTCTTCACCCCACCAGCACCACTATAAAGATTCCCCACTTCCTCCTCTCTTGCCATTCCAGAGTGTCTTGTGTCTGTCGTGCTCCCTCAAGAAATCCCTTGTGCAAATGATAAGCATTTTTAAAAATTCTCTGTGTATGAAGTGTCATCAGCTTTGACTTGCAGCCTGTTAATTGGAGGGTGGGGGGGTGGTGTTGTATGTCCACCCTGCCTTCACAAGATGACTATAAAACAACTGTATTTCTGCGATACTTGCAGATGGTTGAAAAATGGTTTACACGTTTCTGCTTCAACTGCTGTTCCTCTGTCATGAGAGGAACACATCTAGAGGCTGAGCCTTCCCGAGGCTGAAACACATGGAGCAGAGAGCTGCCCCTTCACCCTGCTGAGCGCATCAATCAACAGAGAGCTGACCCCAGTTACGTGAACAGCTCAGCTAAGATCAGCAGGCCCCGCTAGTCAACCCACAGATTTGCAGATGTATGAATGAGGCCAGGCAAGACCAGCCAAGGCCAGCTGAGATCAGCTGAACTCCAGACTTTGAGCTACATATATTTTTATTGTTGTGTACCACTGAGGTGTTGTGGTTGTTATGCAGTAATATGGTAGAAATAATGGGTAAATCGAGTGTGGGGTATTCTGGACTCATCATGGTATAAATAATTTAAAGTCTCCAGACTTTAACAATTCTTATTGAAACCAGCAAGTCTCTTTCACCCTCTGTTTTAAGAGTTTATTTTGTTTAATTGTGTGTGTGTGTGTGTGTGTGTGTGTGTGTGTGTGTGCGTACAAGTGCCCATGTGCACGCGCTAGGACTCTTAATAAGCAATTCCAAAAAAAAAGCCTTAAGTAAGATTAGCAATTTGCACCTTTTAAAAAATTAACAGCACTCTGTTGTTTTGATATTGAGCTCCATTATCAATTTGCATCTTTAAAGAGGTGTAACCTTTCTCAGATATTTTTCTTCATGTTCTTATATTTAACTAGCAAGACTTGATTTTTACATTGCTTATGTTGCATTTAGTTCTGCACAATTAAAGCAAGGAGAGAAGAAAAGCCCAGGCCTGGAGATGCAGGGGCATGATATAGATTTCTGTAACCAGGCTCTTCAGGTACTTAAACCAAACTAGGAAGTACCTGTGCGTCTCGCGGACTTCACTTTAAACCCACATGCGTCTCGCGGACTTCACTTTAAACCCAATCGGTCTATTTTATCAAACCATGAACAAAACCAAATTTTTTCAACAACAGCCCAGTTAAAAGTGGAGTCTAACCTATATATTTTTTCAGTCTCCTGAGCTGGAACCAGGCGTTGAAATTTCTTGAACTGAGTTGATATTCTACTGAATTAAATCCCTGTTGAGATCCTGGGAGGGGAGCAGTAATTCTTGGCCACTATTTAGAGTTATGTGTGAAATCTAAAAGCTTTGTTTTTATCTTTGATTAAAGCCAATTTCACCTTGAATAAATTGTTCTTTCTAATGGAATACATGAAAAAAGATGATATTATTCACTGTAGAGGAGAAACAAACCTGAAGCATTCAGGCAGATTATGTTTGTCTTTACCATGTAATTTAAATCATTTGTTAAATCTTGCTTTTGACCTCAGTCTAGCCGGTTGCCATGGGATGTATCAATGTGTCATCCCCCATGGCATTGTTTTCTTGCTATTTATATAGTGTTTTCTTTTGGGAACCTGATCCTGGAAATCTCTAAGGAATAGTCTCTAATTTCTAACTTATCATTAAAGTTCAGTCAAATGGTCCCCCAATTTTTAGCTCATGTGTTTCTGTAATCCAACTTACAGATTTGAAAAAATGATCACTTATATATAAAACATATATAATATGTAAATAAAGATAATCATATCACTTAGAATTTGAAGACATTTTGGCTACATTGGTTAACTTAACAAATATTAATTCTGGCAAATAATGAACTCATTTACTTTTCCAAAAATAATACAGAGAGGCCTTTCTCATATTAATTGAAAAACTCAAAGAAGAGTGAATTGTTAAGATGCTAAAGGTATGCAAGAATTGTTATATGAAATGGGCTGTGTTTGAAAATATAGGAAGAATAAAAATTCATGAGTAGACAAGGTATAAAAGGAGGCAGGGTGGTGATGAGTAGGATTTCCAAACACAGCACAGCCTGAGGAACCATTAACAAAATTTAGCCTCTAGCTCAGCAATCAACAACAGGGCATCAGAACAAGAGGTATGGTTGTCTCTCTAATGAAGTGCTGTCTGCTACCACTGAATTCAAATTTCAGGAAACCACTGCTCTGCTTTGAAAATTTTCTTATTTGATATTTTCTCACAAAGTGGAGGAGAAAATGGCAGTGGATTCCAGCATTCCTGCCTGGAGAATCTCACGGACAGAGGAGCCTGCTGGGCTACAGGCCATGCTCATCTCAGTGCCTTCAGTCATCTCCATCTTTCGGTATCATTAATTTATCAGACATGCACCGAGTGCCTGCTAGGTTCCAGGCATTGTGCTAAGGGCTGGATGAAAACAGATGCAAAGAAGAATGAAATGGTTCTTGCTTTCAGGGAGCTCATAGTCTAACCAGAAACAAATAGGTCAACACACTATTATGATACAGTTAAGAAAGAGGCTATAATAGTGATAGGTAGGAAGCATTATGTGTGTACAGAGGCCTGAAATAAATGTGTCTGGAAGAGGTGGGAAAAAATTTATAGTGCATTAGGCATTTGGACTGGAACATGAAGAATGATTGGAGGATCACCAGGAAATGGTCTGAAACACTGAAGGGCCATTCCAGGGTGAGAGATGATTTACTGAAGCAAGGGACCTTAAATGGCTGTGGCGGCTCCAGGGCAAGGCAGATGGGGGATGTGGGGTATCTTGGTAAGAGATGATACTGGAGAGATGGGAAAGAGTTTTGTGGAGATCCTCGCATTCTGTGTAATGGAGTTATGGAATCCTGTAAGTATTGGGGAGCCTTGGGTAGGCTAGGAGCCATGGTATCGAGACTTAGGTATCTAGGTTTGAGGTTCAGTTGCTAAGCCATGTTTGTTTGCAACCTCATCAACTGCAGCACACCAGACTTCCCTGTTCTTCACTATCTCTCAGAATTTCCTTAAACTCATGTCCATTGAGTCTGTGATGCCATCCAACCATCTCATCCTCTGTTGACCTCTTCTCTTCTTAGGTATCTAGGTTATGTGTAGCTTAAGGGGATATATGAAAATGAATGATGAATGAATTCACTGGACATTTCAGACCCATGGTGAGACTGGATGTGGGAGGTGAAAGGGAGTGAGTATTTAGGGAAGATTTACTTTCATTGGCATATTTGTTCTGTAGGAGCTCAAAATTTCCTGAGTTATTACCCAGTAGAATCTTTCCTAAAGAACATAAAATTTGAAGTTTTCTCTTTAGCTAGGAAAAATTGTTCTAAATTGTGGCAACAAAATTCTCTTTTCTTATCTTCCCTGAGTTGGGCTTACTTGTCTGTCCAGCTCTGGTGGTTCTCAGGATAAGCATAGGTTCTACTTTCAAGCTTCTGAAAGAGGCAGATTTGCTGTGATGTGTGTGGGGTCAGTGCTATTCAGGTGAAGCCACAGAGCGCTTCACCCACTTTACCCCCTCACTATACAGACAAGGCACCCTGTGGATGTTTACTGCGTGGAGGCAGAACTAATTCTGAAAGGTGGATACCATAAAAAAGTGTATGTATTATCTTTGTATGAAATTATTATATGTGGAGGGAGGGAGACTTGGAGAGGGTGAGCGTCAGCAGGCTTTACCTTCTTGCATTTTTTTTACTTAGATCAGTATTGAAATTTTGTATATTTTTCATAGTCAAGTAATGGGGTAGGGGAAGGATGTCAGGCCAGTAAAGTTTGTGGAGACTTATGACCAGGTTAGGACTCCTCTTCCCCTGGAGGATTTGACAGGAGGTAACTATGCTGAATTAGCATAGGACCTAACCTCCTGTCTTAAGAAATGACAGTTGTCAAATTTGGGATCTAACAGCACTCCTCTCTCCCCACAGCAATTGCCAACCTGTTAAACTCAGCTAATGATTTTTAGATTTCATGTTTGTTTTTTTTTTCTCCTTTTAGGAGGGTCACCTAAAATTCATGAACTCTTCAGATTCATCACTCCCACTATACTTCTTCAGTGTCTGAGGGCATAACCCATTGTTTCATCATACGTATCCAGAAATTATTCTGGAGGCAACAATGCCCTGGTCTTGAGTCTCCATCTTCATCAGCCATTAGATTGATTGTATTAGTAGTCTCAATTGTGTATACTTTCCATATTCATGCACCTTTGGGTTATGGCTTTATAATTCCTCTCACTGGAGTTGAGTTCTCTGCCTTTTGGGTCTTAGTTTGGCCATGTGACTTCCTCTGTCCAATGGCATGCTGAATTAGTTTGACTCGTTTTGATGTTTAATCATTGACGATGTTGAGGCTTCCAGCCTTCCCTCCTCTACTGCATCTGGCCTTAGGAAAGAAAACACACATGTGCCTTCTGAGCTCTTGGCATTGACAGGAAATCTGAATACCCTAAAACCCGCATGATAAACCCTTCTTCACCCCACCAGCACCACTATAAAGATTCCCCACTTCCTCCTCTCTTGCCATTCCAGAGTGTCTTGTGTCTGTCGTGCTCCCTCAAGAAATCCCTTGTGCAAATGATAAGCATTTTTAAAAATTCTCTGTGTATGAAGTGTCATCAGCTTTGACTTGCAGCCTGTTAATTGGAGGGTGGGGGGGTGGTGTTGTATGTCCACCCTGCCTTCACAAGATGACTATAAAACAACTGTATTTCTGCGATACTTGCAGATGGTTGAAAAATGGTTTACACGTTTCTGCTTCAACTGCTGTTCCTCTGTCATGAGAGGAACACATCTAGAGGCTGAGCCTTCCCGAGGCTGAAACACATGGAGCAGAGAGCTGCCCCTTCACCCTGCTGAGCGCATCAATCAACAGAGAGCTGACCCCAGTTACGTGAACAGCTCAGCTAAGATCAGCAGGCCCCGCTAGTCAACCCACAGATTTGCAGATGTATGAATGAGGCCAGGCAAGACCAGCCAAGGCCAGCTGAGATCAGCTGAACTCCAGACTTTGAGCTACATATATTTTTATTGTTGTGTACCACTGAGGTGTTGTGGTTGTTATGCAGTAATATGGTAGAAATAATGGGTAAATCGAGTGTGGGGTGTTCTGGACTCATCATGGTATAAATAATTTAAAGTCTCCAGACTTTAACAATTCTTATTGAAACCAGCAAGTCTCTTTCACCCTCTGTTTTAAGAGTTTATTTTGTTTAATTGTGTGTGTGTGTGTGTGTGTGTGTGTGTGTGTGCGTACAAGTGCCCATGTGCACGCGCTAGGACTCTTAATAAGCAATTCCAAAAAAAAAGCCTTAAGTAAGATTAGCAATTTGCACCTTTTAAAAAATTAACAGCACTCTGTTGTTTTGATATTGAGCTCCATTATCAATTTGCATCTTTAAAGAGGTGTAACCTTTCTCAGATATTTTTCTTCATGTTCTTATATTTAACTAGCAAGACTTGATTTTTACATTGCTTATGTTGCATTTAGTTCTGCACAATTAAAGCAAGGAGAGAAGAAAAGCCCAGGCCTGGAGATGCAGGGGCATGATATAGATTTCTGTAACCAGGCTCTTCAGGTACTTAAACCAAACTAGGAAGTACCTGTGCGTCTCGCGGACTTCACTTTAAACCCACATGCGTCTCGCGGACTTCACTTTAAACCCAATCGGTCTATTTTATCAAACCATGAACAAAACCAAATTTTTTCAACAACAGCCCAGTTAAAAGTGGAGTCTAACCTATATATTTTTTCAGTCTCCTGAGCTGGAACCAGGCGTTGAAATTTCTTGAACTGAGTTGATATTCTACTGAATTAAATCCCTGTTGAGATCCTGGGAGGGGAGCAGTAATTCTTGGCCACTATTTAGAGTTATGTGTGAAATCTAAAAGCTTTGTTTTTATCTTTGATTAAAGCCAATTTCACCTTGAATAAATTGTTCTTTCTAATGGAATACATGAAAAAAGATGATATTATTCACTGTAGAGGAGAAACAAACCTGAAGCATTCAGGCAGATTATGTTTGTCTTTACCATGTAATTTAAATCATTTGTTAAATCTTGCTTTTGACCTCAGTCTAGCCGGTTGCCATGGGATGTATCAATGTGTCATCCCCCATGGCATTGTTTTCTTGCTATTTATATAGTGTTTTCTTTTGGGAACCTGATCCTGGAAATCTCTAAGGAATAGTCTCTAATTTCTAACTTATCATTAAAGTTCAGTCAAATGGTCCCCCAATTTTTAGCTCATGTGTTTCTGTAATCCAACTTACAGATTTGAAAAAATGATCACTTATATATAAAACATATATAATATGTAAATAAAGATAATCATATCACTTAGAATTTGAAGACATTTTGGCTACATTGGTTAACTTAACAAATATTAATTCTGGCAAATAATGAACTCATTTACTTTTCCAAAAATAATACAGAGAGGCCTTTCTCATATTAATTGAAAAACTCAAAGAAGAGTGAATTGTTAAGATGCTAAAGGTATGCAAGAATTGTTATATGAAATGGGCTGTGTTTGAAAATATAGGAAGAATAAAAATTCATGAGTAGACAAGGTATAAAAGGAGGCAGGGTGGTGATGAGTAGGATTTCCAAACACAGCACAGCCTGAGGAACCATTAACAAAATTTAGCCTCTAGCTCAGCAATCAACAACAGGGCATCAGAACAAGAGGTATGGTTGTCTCTCTAATGAAGTGCTGTCTGCTACCACTGAATTCAAATTTCAGGAAACCACTGCTCTGCTTTGAAAATTTTCTTATTTGATATTTTCTCACAAAGTGGAGGAGAAAATGGCAGTGGATTCCAGCATTCCTGCCTGGAGAATCTCACGGACAGAGGAGCCTGCTGGGCTACAGGCCATGCTCATCTCAGTGCCTTCAGTCATCTCCATCTTTCGGTCACCCCATGGCCCATAGTCCTCCAGGCTCCTCTGTCCATGAGACTCTCCAGGCAGGAACACTGGAATGGGTTGCCATGCTCTTCTCCAGGGGATCAAACTGGAGTATCCTGTACTGCAAGCAGATTCTTGACTGCTGAGCCACCAGGGGAGACCCGGCTACGGGTCCATGGCGTCACAGGGTCAGATAGGACTGAGCGCACATACACGCAATGACAAAGTACTCTGTTCTTGTTGTTACAAAATAAAACCAAGAGATGTAAAGAGAACCCTGATTATCCCTGCCACTTCCCCTTCCTATCCCGTGCTACTGAAGGATTCTGGGACAGCTGACTAGTATGGACTTCAGACTTTGCTCCTTTTTTCTTACACACATACATACAAAAATATGTTCTCATGCATAATTTTAAAATGTTTGTATTGAAATAAGACCATACAGTAATCTGCATTTTGCCTAAAAATTTGCCTAAAATGTACTTGGAGTATAACCTGGAAACTCCTAAGACAGTGTAGGTACAGGTTGTTGCTGCTGCTGCTGCTAAGTTGCTTCAGTCGTGTCCGACTGTGTGACCCCACAGACGGCAGCCCACCAGGCTCCACGATCCCTGGGATTCTCCAGGCAAGAACATTGAAGTGGGTTGCCGTTTCCTTTCCCAATGCATGAAAGTGAAAAGTGAAAGTGAAGTCGCTCAGGTGTCTGACTCTTAGCGATCCCATGGACTGCAGCGCACCAGGCTCCTCCATCCATGGGATTTTCCAGGCAAGAGTACTGGAGTGGGTGCCATTGCCTTCTCCGAAATACAGGTTAACTCTATCCTTTTTCATTTTAATGTTTTCTTTATGTGTACACGTACACATACATGTGTACATGCACACAGAATTTTACATAAATGGGATCTTTTTAATTAAAACTGTTCTTACATGTTGATTTTTACTTTCTTTGCTGCCCTTTTCCTTGCTGTCTTGCATTCCCTCCTTTTGTCTCCACATTGTTCCTACAGTACAGTTTGGTATATAGCCTTCAGAAATTCTCTCTATTCTCCTGCAAACTCTACACCTGGGTGCGCATGCACAAACACATCCTCTGGCAGATAAATTTCACTTTGCATCTTAGCCCTACAGTGTTTCAGATTGAGATTGGAAAAGGTAACCCTTTTAAATCTCTTTTCTCCTTTGATCTCATCTCATAAAGGTTCTTAGTGGTTTTGATCATTGCCCACTGCTCTTGTTTTTCTACATAAGCCACCCAGGTAATCTCATACTTTCTTACAGTTTTAATTACCACTGTTTTGTTGAACATGCCCAAATTACATTTCCAACTCAACTTGCTGCAGGGTATTTCCAGCTAATTTTTCCATAGGCACCCCACACTGAGCGTGCTCCAGCATTTCCCTCCTCTCCTCCACTTTGTATCCCGATTATCTGTTGCAGTTCATGCTGCCATCATCTCTCCGGATGTCCAGCTAGGAATCTGTTGCTTATAATCAGTCACCAAATTCTGACAACTGTATCTCTAACACAGTTCTTGACTTATTTTCTCCTTTCTGTTTTTTCCTATTAGTGTACTGGTTCAGATGTTCATTAAGTTTCATATAAATTATTACAAAATCTTTCAGGTTTTTAAAAAATCAGACCCCATAGCAGTGGGTCACTGGGGCCATATAGCCCCTCATCTATTGAAGAAAACAAATATTGTTTTTGATAGGGTTGGAAGTATGATGCAACTGTTTATATCAAGGCTTTATTTGTTCTCTCTAGAGTAGAAAGTGTAAAATATTGTTCAAGATTTTAAACAAAAATGAAAAATAGCCATGAGCATAAGAATCTGGGCAGGAATACTCTGTTCCAGGTATAGGAAAAGCAACTAAATCCAAGGAAGCATTGATACTCTAGCAACATGAGGCAT
>SJYX01005839.1:152074-173241 GCA_006410675.1 Oreotragus oreotragus | reverse complement strand
CCCCCCTGCAGCCCTGCCTCCCCCCCTGCTCTTGCTGGTACCTTCCATTTTAGACAAATGATTTCTATGCCATTGCTTTTGTCTCTGTTCTCCTGCAGCCAGAATGAGGTATATAAAACACAGATTTGATCTTTTTATCACTTAGCATTGTGGTACATCGATGAATATGGTTGATTTTAAGGTTAAGTTCAGACTTAACCAGCAGAAGAATAACCAAGGAAACAAGGACTAGGAGTGATGGAGAAGCTGCTATCAGAAGACCACTGGGCTCATTGTATGGGTGATGGAAACTGAGCTGACAAGACTCTCCTTGGCTTTCCTGAGGCACCGATACCAAATCATCCATGTGAATGGACTCTTTCTAACCTGTGTTGCTGTCAGTACACTTGGTGTGTATTCTCTGTAGGATACTAAAAGCTGGAATAAATGTCATCTGCAGCTTCTTGGGGCTCAGTTAGATGTCATCTGGGGAAACTGAGCTTAGGAAATAGAAGGTAGGAAATGTTGGGTTATGTGACAACAGACAGAATAGAACAAAGTGTTTGGAAGAAGGTATAGATGACAGTGTTGTAACAACTGGTAATAGGAAAGAAGAAGACCCTAAAATTCTGATGATGGGTGTTGTTTCAGTGAAAATCCTATTTTACTACTGTTGAATTTTTCTAAGCCTTTGAAGAACATTTCAGGAATAGGGCAATAAACTGGTTTTCATTAGTCATGGACATCCAGCCTCCTTAAAGACTCTGTTGGTAGTTTTGGCAGTTGTTATGGATGTGAATCTTGTGTCATGGGAATTTTTGTATTACAGTATGGCAGTAGGGCCATAGGATGAGGTGAGGTCAGTATGAAGTTAAGTACCGTCAGTGACCAAGAGTGTTGTAGGATTAAAAGGTGCTGAAGTTTCTTTCTGGGTTCCTTAATCATCTCCATGCGTCACAAATAGTTAGGAATGGACTACTATATTTCATTCTGGACACCCACTACCAAAAGTTCCATGTTACTTTGTGAAAAGTTTGAGAGATGTTTCATTGGCCTGAAGGCAGGATCATAGCACAGAGGTATTTTATCTAGTTTAGGCCTACTCATGTAGATCACATAGGTGTAGGAGGCTCTGAATATGGGCAGTGTCAGAAAAAGCTTGAATTGTTAGGTACCATGGGGCTTGCTTTTTGATAAGGGAAATTGGACCCAGTTTTCAACAGAAAGGGGTTTGGTCCTCAGGGTCCTCAGGGAAGGTCTAGCACCAAAAAGTTCTGGAAGTTATGGGAGAGGGCTTCTGATTCCAAATATTAGTAGGACTCAGATGATTTGAAAGTTAAAATGGAGAAGGAATCAGACATTATTCTTTCTGCAGAAGCAGAAGGCTAGTTGTTTTTTTTTTTTTTTGGTCAGTTATATACCTATAAATCATAATGTCATTAGCTTTGGCCCCAAGGCTGTCTAATAAAATAAATGAGTCATAGCCCCCCACAGTGTGCAGTCTTTACATGTAGAGGCACCATAAAAAGTGGGAGTTAATAGTAATACCTGTTTTTCTGTCTGTCAAGGGCTAATGCCTAAATGTGGGAGATGGAACAGCTGAAAGTGCAAACTGGTAGCTGTCTAAAAGCATTTTCCCTGACCTTCCTAAAAGCCAACTGATCGTTATCATGGACCGTGTTCCTATTGGTGAATAAGCGTAAATGAAAGTGAAAGTGAAGTCACTCAGTTGTGTCCCACTCTTTGTGACCCCATGGACTGTAGCCTACCAGGCTCCTCCCTGCATGGGATTCTCCAGGCAAGAGTACTGGAGTGGAGTTATATACCTATAAATCATAATGTCATTAGCTTTGGCCCCAAGGCTGTCTAATAAAATAAATGAGTCATAGCCCCCCACAGTGTGCAGTCTTTACATGTAGAGGCACCATAAAAAGTGGGAGTTAATAGTAATACCTGTTTTTCTGTCTGTCAAGGGCTAATGCCTAAATGTGGGAGATGGAACAGCTGAAAGTGCAAACTGGTAGCTGTCTAAAAGCATTTTCCCTGACCTTCCTAAAAGCCAACTGATCGTTATCATGGACCGTGTTCCTATTGGTGAATAAGCGTAAATGAAAGTGAAAGTGAAGTCACTCAGTTGTGTCCCACTCTTTGTGACCCCATGGACTGTAGCCTACCAGGCTCCTCCCTGCATGGGATTCTCCAGGCAAGAGTACTGGAGTGGGTTGCCATTTCCTTCTCCAGGGGATCAAACCCGGGTCTCCTGCATTCCAGGCAGACTCTTTAACCTCTGAGCCACCAGGGTAACTACTAGGTATAATGATATTCTTGTGTGAGGGGTGGAAAGTCTGGAGATTTATACTGCCCCCTTGAGAAAATTCTCACCTTTTTGTCTCCTCTGCAGGACGTGTCAGAGTTAAAAGATGACGACCCCCCTCCCTGAGAGCTCCCCCAATGTAATCAATGCTAGTGGATTAGTATTAGCTTATACTAACCAGGGAAATGCATTGCTATTTAATCTAGGCTGGAGAGGAGAGAGAAAATGAGCCAAAAATGCCTTGACCTTCAGAAGCCCCCCAAACTGTGATGTCATAAAAATGAGTGAGAGGTTGGTGACTAAATTCCACTCGATTACAGTTACCTAGAGGGTAAACAGGCAGACTTTAACAGCAATGTCAGCCCCCTGTTAAGCCTTAGGATGGAGAGTGAAGAGCCTCCAGTCACATCAGTTGGCGTGAGGTGTGTTGCTTTCTAAAGTTTAATTTTCAGGACTCAGCAGCTTCAAAGCATTTGTTTTTTGGTTTTTGTATATTTGGGGGGGGGGCAAGGTAAAATAAAATGATTAGGCAAAATATATCCATATCAAGGTCATATTAAAAGCCTGGTTTTACCCAATGTTCTTCACCATTCTATTCCATCTAGTGAAATTTCTCTCAGCTCCTTTTCATTCTCAAGCCATTGTTTAAGTACTCCTGTGGTTTTGGCTTTCTGGATTACAGGATGGCACAGAATGGGCAATAAATATACTGCTCTGGAGATGAATTTCAAATATTGAGTCTTCCAGAAAATTTGAAATTTAGCCAGGTGTCTTTTCCCATTCCTACTTTTTATTCCTTATAATTTCTAAGAAACTTTCCTGCTAGCAGACTTCTCAGACAGTGACAAACTGGATCCTCATTAAAACAAAGAAAGGTTAAGGGGAAAAAATAACCTATTTAAAATGAGGTAACTCACCAGTCTTTCAGCTGTAAATTGACAATAGGATTTATATAAATCCATAATTGTATCTCTTTTACCTGCAGTTAGGCTAGTTAATGATGAAAAAAGTATACAGCTGATCGTGTGGCTTTAATGAGGATTCTTTTTTACAGAGTTAAAAAAACCCACCAAATTAAATTCTGCCAATTTACTCCATTGCAAATTGAGCACCACCCTGTGAGAAAAAAAAGAGGGGAAAAAAAAAAAGAAATGAAAAAAATCATCAAGTAGCTTAAATCAGTTACAGCTAAATGTGTAAGTCAGCATGTGCTTTAGCCTTTAGTCATGAAGAATATATTAGATTTTAAAAATAAATGGCTTTCTGCTGAGTCTTCATTGCAATGGCTTTCTGACTTTTAATTAAATTTTCAGTACTTGTGGATGCTTCCTCATGTACCCTGGCCACAGAGCTCGAATTGCCTCCATCATTAACTGGAGTGGAAAACCCAATTGGAGATTATTAAGCTTGTTCATTTCTTTGTTATCAGTAGCTGGTGATGCTCTCTCCTTTTTCACTTGTTAAATAAGGATGGAGTTTTCTACCAGGATATTTTCCAAGAAGGAAATAAGCTCTTGTAAACAGAGCATGATTAGCCCTAATGCAGGAGCTTGTTAAATGTTCCTCATTATACATTTCTGGTCTGTTTCATCAGTGTTAAATGAACTTAATGTAAATTAATAAAAACAGGTTTGCATTATTTGTAACAGCATTGAAAGTAAAGAAGAAAACTGTAAGCAACACTGAACTCAGCAACTAATGTTGAAGTTTGCACTTGTTCCCGCTGTCCTTTCTATTCTATGGAATTGAATAAATTGCTCTGAAGATTTAATATTTAATCTTTTGGAAAGGAACACTACAGTTTAGGTTTTACATGAGAGGCTTTAGTTGCTAATCTGATGCTTTTCTGCAAACTTTATTTTTGTTTCTTAGAAACTTCCCAGAAATAAGAGATTTATGAGAACTATGTATTATTGTAGGAACAAGTCTTCAACAAAGAAATTTGAACTTTCATAACAACCAGGGTCAAGAACAACATAATTTTGACTCTAGGTCTAATGGTTGGTTTCATATTTATATTTGTTTTGATTTATAAAAATGAGTTCATTGCAGAAGCTTAAGGCAAATGTGTGATGTAAAATTCACATTGTTTTAAACAGTGACATACTTAAAATACAAGGCTTTTTCTCCTAATTAAGAAGAAGCCAAACTGAACAGACACTTGAACATGCACAGAGGGTCAAAAAGCTAAGGGCCACTAAGCTAAGTGATAAAATGATTTATCTCTGAGATGTGGAATTAGATGCCCATGAGCAGGTAAGAATAATTGGGGATCCCAGCATTTAAAATTTCAGGACCTGCGTTAACTAAAGTCAAATGCACCTAAATTTCAGACTCCTTTAGATTGTGTTGTCAGGAATGTGAGGCTGCAGTGACTTCAACTTTGTGGTTATTGATGGGGCTAGTGGAATGTCTGTGTGTGATAGTCATGGTTGCTTACTACCTCCATGAGCATTGAATGCTCACATGGACCAAGCTAGTGTCTAGAAATTTTGTGAAACCAAGGTAAAAGTTACTAAATTATGAAAAAATGCATCATGCACCTAAGGATGTAGTCTTATTTTCTGTAGGGGTTTTCTGGAACTTAACTTTTTACTAAATGTTTTGTAGCCCACAGACCCATAGTGAATATTAACCATTTGTATAACGTCATTGGGAATGTGTTCTCAGAGAATGTCATTTTTCCCAGTCTGGAACAGGAAAACACAGATTGTAATCCACAAATATCACGCATGGCAGAGAGAACTAATTGTTCACAGAGCTCTTTCCTGCTCAGCCTGATTTGGCCTCAGACTCCTTCTCAGCGCAATAATGTAGGCACACCCACCAAAAGATTGCAGTTGTTACCTGAGATGAGGCTTTTTTGCCGTCCCTATTCTAGTTAGAGCTTCCCTGGTAACTCAGACGGTAAAGAATCTGCCTACAATGCAGGAAACCCAGGTTTGATCCCCGGCTTGGGAAGATCCCCTGGAGGAGGGCATGGCAGCTCTCTGCAGTATTCTTGCCTGGAGAATCCCATGGACAGAGCCTGGCGGGCTACAGTCCAGGGGGGTTACAAGGAGTCAGACATGACTGAGCAACTAACACTCACTCACATTCTAGTTAGTGAAACTTTGTATTACTTAGATTTAATTAGAAACTTTTTTAACTTTTGTGGCTGAAACGTTTTAGACTGTTTTCTGCCTTAGTAGGGAATGGTAAACGTTTTAATTGTCATGGCATGATTCATTTTAATCTTCACTCTCTGGAGACTTTATTTTGATTCAGTGCCATCATTATGAAAATTAATTTTATTTTTATAATGAATTATATATTTAGAAAGCATAGCAGATTAGACTGAAATTGTACTGGACTCAGAATACATAGTGGAAAATTTCTTTCTTCCTCCTTCCTTCTTTCTTTCTAACAAATCCTTGATTCCTTGGGATATGGCCAAATGACCGAGAAATAATTTAAGTTTTTCAGTGCCTTAGAGGAAAGGCCAAACATAGGCCTTCTGAAATGTCCAGTTGAAAGTGTCTTTATCTGGCTTTATCACGGGGTTCACAACTTTGCGCTTCAGGCTCCTGCTTGGTTGCTTTCTGCTTATCTTCTGCCCTGGTTCAACCTTGATCTTATCCTCTGATGTTTCCATGCTGGCTTCCTTGCCACTGGCTAGTTCCTTGTCCTGGTCCTTTGGCTGGACTGAGAGACACAGTTTTCTCCTTACTCCCCAAGTAAAGCATTAAAAATAGATTCTGATTTATTGATGAAAAACTTTTATTAAATTGGCTCTATTTAATGGTTTACTAAATATAGTAACTAAAAGAACAGCAAGCTGAAACTCATTTTTGCTGTTATGTAATAAGGACCAACTAGTACTTCTGTGTGTGTCTGAGTGTGAAGATCACAGGGAAAAGATTAGCCATTTCAGAACAACCTTAGAGAAATCAAATGTTACCTTAGTATAAAGAAATTAAGAGGTTTGACATGTTGCCTACAGGTAGAGTAAACAATAAACAGCTCTAGATCACAAAATCAACTTAAGGCACACACAAATGAGGAACAAAGTATTCTTAAAATTAGAAGAAAAAGAAATGAATTATATGTGAAATAATATTAATGTAACAATAATACTAATAGTGATGATAAAACATAATAATTGAAGACTTACTATGTGCTGACACCATTCCAAGAACTTTTTGTGTGTATTAACTCATTTCATAATCACAACAAGTCTATGGGATAACTAATTTTATTTTCTCCACTTGATGAATGAAAACATTGAATTGCATAGATAACAAATGACTTATTCTTTGTATATAGCTAGTGAATGCCAGAGCTGGGAATTAACTTCAGAGGATCTCACTCCAGAGTCCACATTTGGTATGTGCTCCCTGAAGCCAAAATCTGTGTTTTTCTCATTGCGTTCTTAGACTTAAGAAAGAATTTCTGTAGGTACAGTCACATCTTGAGCCAAGCTCTTTTGGCAGAAATAATAGCGCTAGGAAGAGTAGGGGAAAAGAGAGGTTTCCAGAGATTGATAGAAAGTGAGTGTATTACCCAAAGGGCTTCACTTTTATTAGTATAAAGATACTAACCTCCAACAAGTCAAAAGAACCAGAAATTGGAAAAGGATTATCAAATCTCAGGCTTCTGGATAAAATTGCTGCTGCTGCTAAGTTGCTTCAGTCGTGTCTGACTCTGTGCGACCCCATAGACGGCAGCCCACCAGGCTCTCCCGTCCCTGAGATTCTCCAGGCAAGAACAGTGGAGTGGGTTGCCATTTCCTTCTCCAATGCATGAAAGTGAAAAGTGAAAGTGAAGTTGCTCGATGAAAGTGAAAGTGAAGTTAGTACTCCTGTGGTTTTAGCTTTCTGGATTACAGGATGGCACAGAATGGGCAATAAATATACTGCTCTGGAGATGAATTTCAAATATTGAGTCTTCCAGAAAATTTGAAATTTAGCCAGGTGTCTTTTCCCATTCCTACTTTTTATTCCTTATAATTTCTAAGAAACTTTCCTGCTAGCAGACTTCTCAGACAGTGACAAACTGGATCCTCATTAAAACAAAGAAAGGTTAAGGGGAAAAAATAACCTATTTAAAATGAGGTAACTCACCAGTCTTTCAGCTGTAAATTGACAATAGGATTTATATAAATCCATAATTGTATCTCTTTTACCTGCAGTTAGGCTAGTTAATGATGAAAAAAGTATACAGCTGATCGTGTGGCTTTAATGAGGATTCTTTTTTACAGAGTTAAAAAAACCCACCAAATTAAATTCTGCCAATTTACTCCATTGCAAATTGAGCACCACCCTGTGAGAAAAAAAAGAGGGGAAAAAAAAAAAGAAATGAAAAAAATCATCAAGTAGCTTAAATCAGTTACAGCTAAATGTGTAAGTCAGCATGTGCTTTAGCCTTTAGTCATGAAGAATATATTAGATTTTAAAAATAAATGGCTTTCTGCTGAGTCTTCATTGCAATGGCTTTCTGACTTTTAATTAAATTTTCAGTACTTGTGGATGCTTCCTCATGTACCCTGGCCACAGAGCTCGAATTGCCTCCATCATTAACTGGAGTGGAAAACCCAATTGGAGATTATTAAGCTTGTTCATTTCTTTGTTATCAGTAGCTGGTGATGCTCTCTCCTTTTTCACTTGTTAAATAAGGATGGAGTTTTCTACCAGGATATTTTCCAAGAAGGAAATAAGCTCTTGTAAACAGAGCATGATTAGCCCTAATGCAGGAGCTTGTTAAATGTTCCTCATTATACATTTCTGGTCTGTTTCATCAGTGTTAAATGAACTTAATGTAAATTAATAAAAACAGGTTTGCATTATTTGTAACAGCATTGAAAGTAAAGAAGAAAACTGTAAGCAACACTGAACTCAGCAACTAATGTTGAAGTTTGCACTTGTTCCCGCTGTCCTTTCTATTCTATGGAATTGAATAAATTGCTCTGAAGATTTAATATTTAATCTTTTGGAAAGGAACACTACAGTTTAGGTTTTACATGAGAGGCTTTAGTTGCTAATCTGATGCTTTTCTGCAAACTTTATTTTTGTTTCTTAGAAACTTCCCAGAAATAAGAGATTTATGAGAACTATGTATTATTGTAGGAACAAGTCTTCAACAAAGAAATTTGAACTTTCATAACAACCAGGGTCAAGAACAACATAATTTTGACTCTAGGTCTAATGGTTGGTTTCATATTTATATTTGTTTTGATTTATAAAAATGAGTTCATTGCAGAAGCTTAAGGCAAATGTGTGATGTAAAATTCACATTGTTTTAAACAGTGACATACTTAAAATACAAGGCTTTTTCTCCTAATTAAGAAGAAGCCAAACTGAACAGACACTTGAACATGCACAGAGGGTCAAAAAGCTAAGGGCCACTAAGCTAAGTGATAAAATGATTTATCTCTGAGATGTGGAATTAGATGCCCATGAGCAGGTAAGAATAATTGGGGATCCCAGCATTTAAAATTTCAGGACCTGCGTTAACTAAAGTCAAATGCACCTAAATTTCAGACTCCTTTAGATTGTGTTGTCAGGAATGTGAGGCTGCAGTGACTTCAACTTTGTGGTTATTGATGGGGCTAGTGGAATGTCTGTGTGTGATAGTCATGGTTGCTTACTACCTCCATGAGCATTGAATGCTCACATGGACCAAGCTAGTGTCTAGAAATTTTGTGAAACCAAGGTAAAAGTTACTAAATTATGAAAAAATGCATCATGCACCTAAGGATGTAGTCTTATTTTCTGTAGGGGTTTTCTGGAACTTAACTTTTTACTAAATGTTTTGTAGCCCACAGACCCATAGTGAATATTAACCATTTGTATAACGTCATTGGGAATGTGTTCTCAGAGAATGTCATTTTTCCCAGTCTGGAACAGGAAAACACAGATTGTAATCCACAAATATCACGCATGGCAGAGAGAACTAATTGTTCACAGAGCTCTTTCCTGCTCAGCCTGATTTGGCCTCAGACTCCTTCTCAGCGCAATAATGTAGGCACACCCACCAAAAGATTGCAGTTGTTACCTGAGATGAGGCTTTTTTGCCGTCCCTATTCTAGTTAGAGCTTCCCTGGTAACTCAGACGGTAAAGAATCTGCCTACAATGCAGGAAACCCAGGTTTGATCCCCGGCTTGGGAAGATCCCCTGGAGGAGGGCATGGCAGCTCTCTGCAGTATTCTTGCCTGGAGAATCCCATGGACAGAGCCTGGCGGGCTACAGTCCAGGGGGGTTACAAGGAGTCAGACATGACTGAGCAACTAACACTCACTCACATTCTAGTTAGTGAAACTTTGTATTACTTAGATTTAATTAGAAACTTTTTTAACTTTTGTGGCTGAAACGTTTTAGACTGTTTTCTGCCTTAGTAGGGAATGGTAAACGTTTTAATTGTCATGGCATGATTCATTTTAATCTTCACTCTCTGGAGACTTTATTTTGATTCAGTGCCATCATTATGAAAATTAATTTTATTTTTATAATGAATTATATATTTAGAAAGCATAGCAGATTAGACTGAAATTGTACTGGACTCAGAATACATAGTGGAAAATTTCTTTCTTCCTCCTTCCTTCTTTCTTTCTAACAAATCCTTGATTCCTTGGGATATGGCCAAATGACCGAGAAATAATTTAAGTTTTTCAGTGCCTTAGAGGAAAGGCCAAACATAGGCCTTCTGAAATGTCCAGTTGAAAGTGTCTTTATCTGGCTTTATCACGGGGTTCACAACTTTGCGCTTCAGGCTCCTGCTTGGTTGCTTTCTGCTTATCTTCTGCCCTGGTTCAACCTTGATCTTATCCTCTGATGTTTCCATGCTGGCTTCCTTGCCACTGGCTAGTTCCTTGTCCTGGTCCTTTGGCTGGACTGAGAGACACAGTTTTCTCCTTACTCCCCAAGTAAAGCATTAAAAATAGATTCTGATTTATTGATGAAAAACTTTTATTAAATTGGCTCTATTTAATGGTTTACTAAATATAGTAACTAAAAGAACAGCAAGCTGAAACTCATTTTTGCTGTTATGTAATAAGGACCAACTAGTACTTCTGTGTGTGTCTGAGTGTGAAGATCACAGGGAAAAGATTAGCCATTTCAGAACAACCTTAGAGAAATCAAATGTTACCTTAGTATAAAGAAATTAAGAGGTTTGACATGTTGCCTACAGGTAGAGTAAACAATAAACAGCTCTAGATCACAAAATCAACTTAAGGCACACACAAATGAGGAACAAAGTATTCTTAAAATTAGAAGAAAAAGAAATGAATTATATGTGAAATAATATTAATGTAACAATAATACTAATAGTGATGATAAAACATAATAATTGAAGACTTACTATGTGCTGACACCATTCCAAGAACTTTTTGTGTGTATTAACTCATTTCATAATCACAACAAGTCTATGGGATAACTAATTTTATTTTCTCCACTTGATGAATGAAAACATTGAATTGCATAGATAACAAATGACTTATTCTTTGTATATAGCTAGTGAATGCCAGAGCTGGGAATTAACTTCAGAGGATCTCACTCCAGAGTCCACATTTGGTATGTGCTCCCTGAAGCCAAAATCTGTGTTTTTCTCATTGCGTTCTTAGACTTAAGAAAGAATTTCTGTAGGTACAGTCACATCTTGAGCCAAGCTCTTTTGGCAGAAATAATAGCGCTAGGAAGAGTAGGGGAAAAGAGAGGTTTCCAGAGATTGATAGAAAGTGAGTGTATTACCCAAAGGGCTTCACTTTTATTAGTATAAAGATACTAACCTCCAACAAGTCAAAAGAACCAGAAATTGGAAAAGGATTATCAAATCTCAGGCTTCTGGATAAAATTGCTGCTGCTGCTAAGTTGCTTCAGTCGTGTCTGACTCTGTGCGACCCCATAGACGGCAGCCCACCAGGCTCTCCCGTCCCTGAGATTCTCCAGGCAAGAACAGTGGAGTGGGTTGCCATTTCCTTCTCCAATGCATGAAAGTGAAAAGTGAAAGTGAAGTTGCTCGATGAAAGTGAAAGTGAAGTTGCTCCCTCGTGCCCGACTCTTAGCGACCCCATGGACTGTAGCCTACCAGGCTCCTTCGTCCATGGGATTTTCTAGGCAAGAGTACTGGAGTGGGGTGCCATTGCCTTCTCCGTCTGGATAAAATTAGACCTAAAGATAATATTATTCTTCATATTAATTTCCCTTATTTCTCCCCCCCCCCTTATTTCTTTTATGATTGTGTTGGGGTGAAGAAATGGGATCACTTGTTATTTTATTGCATGATTTGAAAATGTTCATAGGCATCGAAGGAGGTGAGTGACCAAAGCTTCAAGTTGGTGTTAATAAAGAAAAAGCTGGCACAAGTCAAGATGAAGAGCTGTGTCAAAATCTACCATCTAGTTAGGAGGAAGTAGAACAAATGAAACTGGAAGGTGCATGTTGGTGACCTAAACAAAGCTGATGATGGTGCGGGTGATGGTGGGGTTCTGGGGCAGGGGAGATCTGGCCAACAGTTGCCACCTCGATCATCTGACAAAGCTATTGATTGTGGCATACCCTAAAGTAGTTGCTTTTAAAAGCTTGTGTTTTGGATCGACTCTAAGAAGTTGCCTTTTAGAAATAGATTACTGTTATTTTCATGCTTACTGAACATCTAACATATATGAGGTGTTGTGCAGAATCCCAAGATGAACACAGGGATACTTAGAGGTAGATTTTAAAAATTATAGGCATTCATGTTTCCCTTTGTCCCTATTCATCCCCCCTCGTATTAGCAATGCTGATTTAGTTAAGGGATACTCAGAACAGGGCCATTAGCCATCCATTTCAGTTCAGTTCAGTCGCTCAGTTGTGTCCAACTCTTTGTGACCCCAGGTATGACCTGAATCAAATAGCTTACGATTATACAGCCATCCATTTAATTTGCATTGAAACTCTCTCTTCTCTGCCACCTTTCAGGCAGGTGCTGAGGCAGGTAGCGCAGAGGTTGGTGCTAATTTGCACAGTTAGAATATCATTTCTTCTGTTCATCCTTCCACACATCAACTCTTTATCAAGTAAATGTACACAATGTGTTAGGCTCTAAAAATGCACAAAAATTTGAAAAAGCTGATAAGGGAACCAAGAATTGCTAATTCTGACTTCTGAAATCTGCAAACTACTTCCGGGGGGAAAAAGAAAGCATAGGAAGAAACATTTCTTATTCATATGATCTTAGGAATATCCTAACAGGTGGTGCAGTTTTTTTTGCTAGAATGCTGATCTTGTTGAAAGTAATCCCTGTGACATACAGCAGAAGTGAGGATTGCCATGGAGGCTGCCGTGCTGGACTTCCTTTGTAGGATTCTTAGAAGAATTTTGAGTGGTTTTCATTCATGTTTGCCAATTTCACAGACTTTCTTAACATAAATTGAGAAAGCAGAGGGAAACTCTACGTGCATTTTCTTGAGATAGTTTTCTAAGAGGCGTTTTCTCAGAACTAGTTTGGCTCATGTGTCTCTCTAATAGGACAAACGGCCTCCAACCCAACTATTCACCTCCTCCATCCTGCCCTTTCCTTTGTTCTGGTCCTGCAAAACAGCCTATGAGTAGACCAACTGGCTTAATTAGAAAGCTATCCTGGGAAAGAGTGTGGGCAGGAGGCGACACAGGATGAAATGGTTGGATGGTATCACCGACTCAATGAGCAAACTCTGGGAGATGGTGGAGGACAGAGGAACATGGTGTACTGCCATCTTTGGGGTCGCAAAGAGTCAGACACGACTTAGTGACTGCACAACAACATGCAATAAGATGTAATGATAATAACTTGTTTAGTCACTAAGTTGTGTCCACCTCTTTTGTGACCCCCATGGACTGCCTGCCAGGCTCCTCTGTCCATGGGATTTCCCAGGCAGTAATACTGGAGTGGATTGCCATTTCCTTCTCCAGGGGATCTTCCCGAGCTAGGGATTGAGCCCGCATCTCTTGCACTGCAGGCAGATTCTTTACCACTGAGCCACCAGGAAAGACCCTAGTAGTAGCTACAACTTATTAAATACCCACTTTGTAACAGTAGATTACCCATGTGTGCCATTTCTTTTAGTTCTTATGGCAACTCTGCAGGGCAGGTACAATCCCTATTAGGTGGTTGAGAAAAGTTAAGTGATATTAGCCATTCAACCAGTAAGAGATGGAGCTGAGGTTCATAAAAAATGCCTGCCTATTGTAAAGCCAATGCTTTCAAACACTTCACCATCCTGCTTCCCTGCCTTACCTTCTGTTAAAAATTTTGTGTCCCCTACTTCATGCCAGAAACAAAGGACCAGTCATTGCCATGTTATAAAGTTAAATACTTTGTGGGGCCAACACTAAGAAGCAACGCTTTGGGTACAGGCTTAAAAATCAGGCAAGTGGGTTGGCTGGATGGGATTTAAGGCCCTGGAACTCTTTGCTGAGCAAGGTGCTCCTTCCTGTCAGAACACGTTTCCATAGAGCCCTGCAGCCTGCAAGCTGGTAGCACCTCCTCCTGCTTCTGCCTCCTAGTGGGCTGTCTGAGGGAGGCTATACATATGTATTAAGTTATTAAGCGGTGGTATGGGTTCTCACAAGTTCAAACACAAAGCATGCTGTGTCTCTGCTGGAGCATCTCCAGGAGGGCCTGGATTAATAGAAATGCAAATGGAGCATCTGCACAAGGCCGTATGATTAGAGCCTCCCCCTCACACCTCAAAGTCAAGAGCAGAAAAACACTGCATGTGAAATACAACAAAAAATGGTGAGATAATATGCAAAGTCTGTTACCCATTTCAACAGCAGTCAGCAAAACATTTCTACTCACACCGCGCAGAACAATTTTGCCCTAACTTTATTATGTAAGCTAACATTTTTCATTGGGATAAACTTGCCATTGGTCTGTTGAGTCTCTACTGACTCCTTTGATGCTTAAGACTCTGCACACCCTTATCAGGCCCACTCTAGAAAGATGCTGTTGAAAGGAGAAGTGGGGCTTTTGGTTTTGTTTTTCCCACCTCTGCTCTCTTCATTTCTCTGGGGTAGAAACACGATGGTCAAAGAAGCAACTAGCCTAGAGTTTACTTTTTCATCCTTAGGGAAAGAGCTAGGGATCTCAACCGGCCAGGGCCGCCTTCCAGTTGGTCTGGTGCGAGTCACAGCCTTCCCCAGGTTGGCTTTGACTATGGGGTCAAGTTGCAGGTTTCGTCTCCATTTGACTTAGATGGTGTCAATCACTTTTGCAGAGGTGCTTTTAATTCTGTGCCTTGGCAGATAGCACTCTGTGACTTCTCAGGGCAGGGACCAAATCCCGGCCCCAGCAGTGTTTGGATAGGTGTGTGGGATGATCAAATGCGTGAATGAATAAAAGGAGAAAGAGGCTGCTTGCACCCTGGTACGTGCCGTGGGCAGAAGGGGATCTGTGTGAGGGAGTGTGAATGATTTAGTGTGGCCATCCCCACTGGAGAGACAGCTCGAGCTTGCCTGTAACTATCCCTCGTCTTTTTTGCTAGTGTTTCCCCTCCCTAAACCCATCCTTCCTCTTTGATTTAGTTAGTTAATCTGGCCAATGTTTGCCTGCTTGACTTTATAAAAAATACCCTTTCTCTAGTCATGACTCTGCAGGGTTATGCAAATGAGTGAAGGATTGCTGCTTTTTCCTGCTCCAGAGTAACAGGGGCCACCTGTGTGGCTGGGAGGGAGTCATGTCTGGGGTGTTTGGGTGTTCTCTGTATTGAGGCAGCTTCGTGCTTTGAGTGACTGCTGAGCTGCTGGAGATATCATTGAGAGACCCATCAGAACTGGTGCTTATGCTTAGTTTTATTTCTGAAGAACGTCATTCATTAGAGGACATTACTCATGAAGTGTGGCAGTAGATTTTCCTACCTTCATACAAGGCATTCATACAAGGTATCCCATCTACTGACTTCTTTTGTTTAATTTCATTTATTTTATAATAATTTAATATAAATATATGTGACATATTAATATATAATAATTATAATATAATATAAAATGTTAAATATTTTATATTGGAGCATAGTTAGTTAACACTGTTGTCTTAGTTTCAGGTTCACAGCAAAGTGATTCAGTTATACATATACATGTAGCTACTCTATTTCAAATTTTTTCCCCGTTTAGGTTATTGCAGAATATTGAGCAGCTTACCGTAGTGATGCCCAGCACCACCCTACTTCTCACCCAGGCTAAGGTATCTTCTTCTGGCCTCTGGCTCTTCCCACCATTCAGTTAGACACATACACACTTCTTCCAGATTCGTCCTGCTATATGTACCTCTGGGAACTCCTCAGCTAAATGTCTTCAACAACGTCCCGTTGCCTAATAAATAAATCGTAAACTTCTTATTCTGGCGTTCAAGGCCTTCCAGGATCTGGCCCCAGTCTGCATTCTTCACCATTTAAAATTGCCTGTGCTCCATTCACACCACGCAATTCATCCCTCTCACAATTCCCTCTCACTGGAAACCCCTTACCACCATTCACATCACTTAAAATGAAGCCCCTTCCCAGTCCCATCGTTCAGGAAGTGTCTTAGCTGTCACCTTCTGTTTGAAGCTTACCCAGATGCAACCCACCAATCTCTTTGTGGGACTGCCCAACACACTTTGTCCATGCTTTTGCCCAGTGTCCTGATTTCCCTGGTCTTCCAGGTGATGTTTGTCCCTTGGGTATGCAGGCGACAGATATTTGTTGAGCAAGTGGGAGAATGTTGAATGACTGTGTACCTCTGTCTTATCTCCCCTTAGAGTTGGTGAGATTCCTGAGGGGGCAACAGTGTGATATAGCAAAAGGCATTGGGACTTAGGGGTCAGAGAGACCTAGTGGGGAGCTCCTTGCCTGTTTGTCACCCGGGGGCCCCAGATGAGCTTCCCAGCTTTTCTGCGCCCCCACTTCTATCAATACCTGTTGAATGCATGAACTTTCACGGATTCTTCATTCATTTGCATCGACTGTACTCCCTGGAAATGTTGAGAAGCAAAGCACTCCTTGTCTTACAGATACAGAACATTTTCATGGCAAGAACTGACATCATACTATACACCACACACCTAGTAAGATGTCACTTGAAAAATAATGAGGCAGGTAAGTATTACATGATCACATTAGCATCTACCCCTTTGACAGCTAACTCTGAACAATGGAAACCATCTGCTTGCTTTTAAAGACGGTATGTTTTGGTAGTTTAACTAATTTGGTTACCTGGTAATGAAAATGACACGATGCTACTAATACAAACATCTATGATGAGGAATCTCTTGGAAAAAGATAGAGAAGGAGGGAAAAGTTTCCACAGTGATCGCTTGCATCTGCAATCCTAAATCTAATTTAGTATTAGTGCTCCTGACAGGAAAAGAAATTTCAGGGCAGTTACTCACGCTTTTGAAGGTTTTATTTGGTTTAACCTCAGAAATAACTGTACTGATGGTGCTGAGTGCTCTCAGATGTGGGTTTTCTCTCTGAAATAATGGACTCTTGAGTTTCTTCTCTTCCTAAAATTAGGTCTGAGGTGCTGTCGAGGCTTCTTGACGAGTGGCTTTAACTACTGTGTGATGTTATAACATAAAAAAAAGAATAATCCTCCACCCACTTAGTGGGGTATTTTTTTGAGAACATACAGGAAGCCGGGAGGCCTCACTGACCACACCATAGATTTCTCCACGATGAATAGCAGGCCTCGTTGAACCACAGCAAAGCTCCCCGCCGAGCCCCCCACTGCCGTCATGCACCACCCCTGTGGCCAGGGCTGTTCTTGGTGCCAGGGCCACTGAGTTATGAAGAGAGTTCCGTCCGTGTCTCAGACACTGTCTGGGAGTCGTTTCCATGTTATTTACAGCATTGTCTCCCTTTCATGACATTTGTCCTTGTCTTTCAAAACTTCCCTCTGGCCTCTTGTCAAACTACAGTAGCAAACATAAAACTCATTTTTTTTGTTCTGTTGGGCATGAGATAAACAACCAACCAAGAAACAGTCAATCTTATCACAGACACTACAGGTATAATACTATATTATGTCATGGCATTGGCAAAAGAAGGAGTTCCAATTTTTATATGGGATGTAATTCAGCTCAAGACTAGATTTTTATTTGGATATTTTTGTTTCTTTCCCTATGTCTTGTATAATTTTAAAGAACTCTCTAAAAAAAAAACCCACTAACATTTGTGTAGTTGCTTACTGTTTATAAAGCACTTCTCAAAGAATTTTTCTTTTTTAATAGCACATCCCTGTAAACATGATGCTGTTTTTCTTCTGTTTTTCTGATGATGAAACTGAGGCAGGGCGGTGTCATAAGTTAAGTAATGCAAATCATGGGCCACCTTTTAGTGGTTATAGCCGTGCTAACCTCGGGCCTCAGTAACACAGGACTTGGAACTCTACTCTCAGACAAACAAGCCTGGGGCGCAAGACAAGGCCTGCTTTCCGGAGCCTGGAGTACAACTGGCCTGAAGGCTCCAGACCATGAAGTTGAGGGAGATTTGAGGCAGAGAAGACGCCCAAGTAAAAGTCAGACCGGAAGTCTAGAAGTGTCATTATGAGGGGGCAGCAGAAGGGGCAGATCCAAGGAGGAGGAAACTGGACAGAGCTTATGCCCATTCACCAGCCTGTGAGGGTCCAGACAGGGAGATGGGGCCTGGCAGGAATCCTTGAGTAAATACAGAATAACTGCAGCACTTTTGTATAAGACATTTGCAGCCTTGGCCATGATCTTGGAGGAGCGAGCTTAGATGTCAGATCATGAATTTGGGACTGTTTAGTTAATTCTTAAGAATGATGGGAGGGGGGTTCAGGGTTGGGAACTCATGTACACCTGTGGTGGATTCACGTCAATGTATGGCAAAACCAATACAGTATTATAAAGTAAAAAAATAAAAATAATTATAATAAAAAAAAAGAATGAAAACCTCCAGAAGAGATAGCTATGGTTTTTCCAGTAGTCCTGTATGGACATGAGAGTTGGGCCATAAAGAAGCCTGAGCACCAAAGAACTGTTGCTTTCACACTGTGGTGCTGGAGAAGACTCTGGAAGGTCTCTTGGACAGCATGGCGATTAAACCACTCAGTCCTAAAGGAAATCAACTCTGAATATTCGTTGGAAGGACTAATGCTGAAGCTGAAGCTCCAGGACTTTGGTCACCTGATGTGAAAAGCTGACTCACTGGAAAAGACCCGGATGCTGGGAAAGACTGAAGGTGGGAGAAAAAGGGGTCGACAGCGGAAGAGATGGTTGGATGACATCACCGACTCAATGAACATGAGTGCAAACTCTGGAGATACTGAAGGACAGAAAAGCAAAAGCCCGGCGTGCTGCAGTCCATGGGGTCACAAAGAGTCGGACATGACTTAATGCCTCAACAACAACAGGAGATATAGCAAATAGTGAGGAAACATTTGAACACACGTGGTGCCTGGAAAAGAGAAACAGCGCTACATCCAGTGACTCCCAGGCCATCTCCTTCTTCTTTCTTCCTTGACTTTCTCATCTTTCTCTATCCACTTTTCCTCTTTCCCCACCTTCCTTCATTTTTTTTCTTAATGTATAATTAATTGACACTTTACTAGAGACTGTGTGAGGCTTTGGGGATGCAAATGATTTTTGATTAATGTAGGAAATGCTATGTACCTATTGTTGAATTATTTTTGTCTACATTTTAAAACTTTTCACCTCAAGTAGGTGAATTCATGGGTTGAAAGTTTAAAAAAAAGCATTTTGGATGCTCATACTGAGTGTCTATGTGTGTTTATGTGTTGTGCACACTCACAAAGAAATATATTGCTTACTGATTGGGGTGTTTAAGTGTGATAAGGAATACCTGTAGTTTGAAGTCAGAAATTAACTTTTCATATCTATGGTACCTTTTGTATATCTCATCTCATTTGTATAAACACAGCAAGCAGGCAATAAATATTTGCTGATTTATTATATTTTTTCCCCTTAACTCCAAACTTTCCATAAATCTCTGTCCCAGAAGATAATGGTTTATATTTCAGTATTTTAATATACTTTTCCTATATGATTTAAAATACTCTTTATCAACCTTCACCTTGCTCTCACTTGTTGATTGGATACTTAAACAAAGCAGGTCTGAAGATGGAATGGGGGTTGGTTAAGGTAGCTATCCAGGTAATTTATAGAATCCTAAAACTTTAGCTATGGAAGCAAAAGTGTTTGAGGCTTACTGAGTGTCTATGTGTGTTTATGTGTTGTGCACACTCACAAAGAAATATATTGCTTACTGATTGGGGTGTTTAAGTGTGATAAGGAATACCTGTAGTTTGAAGTCATAAATTAACTTTTCATATCTATGGTACCTTTTGTATATCTCATCTCATTTGTATAAACACAGCAAGCAGGCAATAAATATTTGCTGATTTATTATATTTTTTCCCCTTAACTCCAAACTTTCCATAAATCTCTGTCCCAGAAGATAATGGTTTATATTTCAGTATTTTAATATACTTTTTCTATATGATTTAAAATACTCTTTATCAACCTTCACCTTGCTCTCACTTGTTGATTGGATACTTAAACAAAGCAGGTCTGAAGATGGAATGGGGGTTGGTTAAGGTAGCTATCCAGGTAATTTATAGAATCCTAAAACTTTAGCTATGGAAGCAAAAGTGTTTGAGGCTTGAAATACTTTGTATGTGGACAACAGTTAGCTTGGGTAGCAGTGTATGTTTTCAAATTAGTATTCTTCATTAGTAAACATTTTCCTTTATGGAACACATGACTGTACAAAAATTGCAATGTTTAGGAATAAGGTAGAGGAGTTAATCAAAATATACAAACTTACCCTAGAGTCCCACCGTTCACATCCCTTTCTTTTTAGAGAACCTGTATGTTAATGGTGATGAAGGAACTTTTAACAGGGTATAGCACTAAATCAACAAGAGGTATTATCATCATTATTATTATTTAGCATTCATAATTTATCGGCATACACTTTCCCTAGCCCAGGGTGCCAATATTCAAAGCACTGGATATATTTAAGCCTTACCTTCATGGGCTTGTCACTGAGATTCAAGTACAGTTTATGGAAAATAACTACCTAATATTCTAATTATGTATGTCTATTTTACTTGAACTCAGACATTTTAAAATCCCTTGTGTGTAGTTTTTCCAAATGATTGCCCATATCAAAATTACACAGGCAAAAAGGAGGAATAATTAGCAAAATGAGGAGCTAGATTTGGGGCTCATCTCATTTTCCATGCTAATTGCTTACCTTGGGAGCCCATTCTGGGAAGCTGCAGGACGTGGATCTTCAGTACGCGTGCAGCTGGTTGTGAACCTCGCCTGTGCACTTCAAGGCAGCGAACAGTGTCTGTGGCCCCAGAAAATCATCTTGCAAGTGATATGGGGAGACAGCAGTGCCCCCTACCTAGAGAGACTCTCAGCTGAGATTTTTCCAGGGTCTGATTCTAATTGATTGTGTATCCTGGACGTTTTATGAAAGAGAAAGAAGCAACTAAGGAACATTCTCCCACTTTGCAGATAGTCTCACTGAAGTTTTCCATCTCAAGTTGTAGATATGGTCAAAAGTAATACCTAGTTCTGAATTTATTGTTCAGGTAATTCACCAACCTAAGAAAAAGACCAGATAGGACTACAAAGTCCAGAGAAGAAGAATGTATTTACAATGGTAACAAAATGCCCATAGGACCCCCTCACTTTTCCCAGCCCCTCAACTCCCAAGCAAATAATACCAGCCGATAATTATTTAGTAAATCTGGAAACAGATTTATTTCAGCCAGCATTGGGAAAAGATGTTAGAAGAGAGTAGAGACCAGATATGAAAAAGTGAACTAAACCAATTAGGTTCTTTTGAGAAACTGAACAAATTGCCAGTGAGGAGATGGGACAGAACAAGATACATCAAGAGAT
>SJYX01005839.1:140647-151758 GCA_006410675.1 Oreotragus oreotragus | reverse complement strand
AGTGTCTTTTAATTTCATGGCTGCAATCACCATCTGCAGTGATTTTGGAGCCCCCCAAGATAAAGTCTGGCACTGTTTCCCCATCTATTTGCCATGAAGTGATGGGACCAGATACCATGATCTTAGTTTTCTGAATTTTGAGTTTTAAGCCAACTTTTTCACTCTCCTTTTTCACTTTTATCAAGAGGCTTTTTAGTTCCTCTTCACTTTCTGCCATAAGGGTGGTGTCATCTGCATATCTGAGGTTATTGATATTTCTCCCGGCAGTCTTGATTCCAGCTTGTGCTTCTTCCAGCCCAGCATTCCTGTCAAAGTTCCATGCAAAAGTAGAAGTTTATTGATTAAGTCACTGCTTGCAGGAGGACAGGAGAGAGGGTGTTAGGAGAGATAGATAGATAGAGAAAGTAAAGAACTGAGTAATGGTATTACTTAGTCCCAAGTCATCAGGTAGAGCGCCTTGCTAATCGACTTTCCTGGTTAACAGGCAGATTGTCACACACAGCACTGCCCTCCTACAGTCTGTCTGAGAGCTGATGAGCTGAGTTGGGGGCTTCCTATCGCCCTACATTATGCCAGTAGGTCAGTAGTGCTCTGTTGCTTGCTGAGAACCCCTTAGGCCCTGCTTTGTCACAGCTCTCCTAAGTGGTAGGAGAGAGGGGTCTGTACCTGTTTAGATTTCTTGAGAAGAGTTCTGAGCTTGTTATTATGAAGGAGGTATAAGATGGAGGAGAATATGGGACATTACAGATACCCCAGATATGAAACAGAAAGCATCTCTCTCCACCAGGAATTTGTACACAGTGGTACTTTCCTGCTGTGTTCCTAAAATCAGCATCTGGTCTTTGCCCTCTCATTGCCAAGTGATGGATCTTGGGCATTTCAGGTAACAAGCCACCTGCTGTCTGAGTGGAAGTATTTAAATCCCTGCTGTTTTTCATCATTCAAGTTGTTTCTCCCTGTGTTTCTCCTGCTAGGGAGCAAGGTTGCCATATGTACATGGCCACATGGCTGGCAAAACATGAGGCTCATGGTTGATTTTGGATTTGTTTGATGGCGTCATCTTCCTGGTGGCTGGGCTAATGCAGGATTTGCTCTGGCAATTCTGGGAGGAAGTTATCATCTTATGCTCTAATTTAAAGACCATCTGCTGGATTCTAGTCTAAGTTGAAAGGTTCAGTTCAGTTGCTCAGTTGTGTCCGACTCTTTACAACTCCATGAACTGCAGCACGCTAGGCCTCCCTGTCCCTCACCAATTCCCAGAGTTTACCCAAACTCACGTCCATTGAGTCGATGATGCCATCCAACCATTTCATCCTCTGTCGTCCCCTTCTTCTCCTGCCCTCAATCTTTCCCAGCATCAGTGTCTTTTCCAATGAGTCAGCTTTTCACATCAGGTGGCCAAAGTACTGGAGTTTCAGCTTCAACATCAGTCCTTCCAATGAACACCCAGGACGGATCTCCTTTAGGATGGACTAGTTGGATCTCCTTGCAGTCCAAGGGACTCTCAAGAGTCTTCTCCAACACCACAGTTCAAAAACATCAATTCTTTGGTGCTCAGCTTTCTTTAAGTCCAACTCTCACATCCATATATGACTATTGGAAAAACCATAGCTTTGACTATATGGATGTTTGTTGGCAAAGTAATGTCTCTGCTTTTGAATATGCTATCTAGATTGGTCATAACTTTCCTTCCAAGGAGTAAAGCGTCTTTTAATTTCATGGCTGCAATCACCATCTGCAGTGATTTTGGAGCCCCCCAAAAATAGAGTCAGCTACTGTTTCCACTGTTTCCCCATCTATTTCCCATGAAGTGATGGGACCAGATGCCATGATCTTTGTTTTCTGAATGTTGAGCTTTAAGCCAACTTTTTCACTCTCCTTTTTCACTTTCATCAAGAGGCTTTTTAGTTCCTCTTCCCTTTCTGACATAAGGGTGGTGTCATCTGCATATCTGAGATTATTCATATTTCTCCCAACAGTCTTGATTCCAGCTTGTGCTTCATCCAGCCCAGCATTTCTCATGATGTACTCTGCATATAAGTTAAATAAGCAGGGTGACAATATACAGCCTTGACGGACTCCTTTTCCTATTTGGAACCAGTCTGTTGTTCCATGTCCAGTTCTAACTGTTGCTTCCTGACCTGCATATAGGTTCCTCATGAGGCAGGTCAAGTGGTATGGTTTCCCCATCTCTTTCAGAATTTTCCAGTATTTGTTGTGATCCACACAGTTAAAGGCTTTGGCATATTCAATAAAGCAGAAATAGGTGTTTTTCTGGAACTCTTTTGCTTTTTCGATGATGCAGCAGATGTTGGCAATTTGATCTCTGGTTCCTCTGCCTTTTCTAAAACCAGCTTGAACATCTGGAAGTTCACGGTTCACGTATTGCTGAAGCCTGGCTTGGAGAGGGGCATGTTAATGTGATGCACATTGCCTAACAACTAGGATGGAGTCATTATAAGTACTTTGGATGTTAGCTTCAAACCTTGGAGTCATTCGGTTTTGAGGAATGCTTATGATCCTGGGTTCTGGTATGGGGAGGCCTGGGTTTAGAGCCAGGCTCTACTTCTACCGCTGTTTGACGTGGAACAAACTGCTTCACTTCTCCAAGGCTCAGTCTCCTCATTTGTAAAGTAAGGGTGAAACAGCAGCCATCTCACAGGATTGTTCTGCGGATAAATGAGATGATGTTTGCAAAGCCCTGACCTTATGTCTATCACACAATGAACATTCAGCAAATATTAGCTCTGTAGGCTTGTGTCAGATGTGGGCTCGTCTTATCCTTCTTTTGTGTCTTCCTTGACCCAGTTTGCAATGCTCAAAGTATTAGAGAGCTTGTAGAAAAGATGTAAGATTTACTTTCTACTTTTTTCCTTTAAATATTTCAGGAAACTGAACTTTGCAAGATTCAGGCCAAATGCAAAGCAGTTCAAAGGCTTATAAACGCTGACTTTTTTGGTGGTCCTGCCTTTCAGAAAATACTATAGGTACATGAGACATGAAGGCAATGTGATAATAATTCTCTGAGTCCTAAGTGTCTCATTGAGTGTCATCCTTAGCTTTCTATTGGTGACTTTAATTTTAACAAATTTGTTTCATCTCTCCTGTTCTGTTCCTGCTGGCTATGGTCCACGTTTACATTCTAGGTGCATAAATAGAATTTTAAAAATTGTAGATCTTGGTTGAAAAGGACTTGAAAAGTTGCTGATTTCTGTTGCAAGTGGCGGCTTGTTCTCCTGTCATATTTTGGGTATACTCTAGTAGTTCTGTAAAGTTCTTATGGGAGAAGTGTTGAGAAGGCATTATATGAAGAAAAGAAAGTGATTGCAAATGTAGTATCATAAGAAAGTCCTCAGAAGCTTTTTGAAGGAGTGGAAAAAGAAGACAACAGATGAAAATAAATTAAAGGAAGAATAACATGTTTGAAAAATTGGACTATGTAAGAAAAATTAGACTATCTAATTGAAACAGATATTTGAATTAGACTGCAACAGGAAAATTTCTGGAGATATTAAGAATGAAATTCATAATGCTATCAAGTTTTATGAAGCATATTTTAAAAATATCTTAAGCAGTTTCTGTTTCTAGAATGCCCAGAAAAAGCTCTCTTCTTCTAAGGAGCTGTTAAGTTGTGAATATTATGATCAAGACTTAGTTTCTGTAATTACTGTATATTGGAACTCTTAATTTTATCTTGACTTTTTTTCTAAGTAAAAGATTAGTCTGCAAGCTGTGAGGGTTATAATACTAAATAACTGTGATATTGTTCAAGATATTCAGCCATGGAAAAACCCAGTAATGATACTGAATGGACTGAGAAAAAATGAGCTACATTCATATTTTTTTATTTTAAGTACCAAAGTTGGATAGTTGAGAAATTAGCCTATTTATTTTATGTTTCTAGAAAAAGGAAAAATGAAAGCAAGCTTCACTTTAGTCTCTGCAGTCAGATATAGCGAGATGAAATGCCAAATTAACAGACCACACTGGCAGCTGTAAACAAGCTAATCCTTTTATTTATTAGAGCGATAGAACATGCATAATACATTGGACTCTTGTTGCCTATAGAGAATTGCTCAGTTATCACAAGATAGAGGCAATACTAGTTGAAGAACATTTGTATACTAAATTTCGTGTGTAGGAAAGAAGACAATAATGTATTAGAATATTAGTAATGTTATTGAAGAGTCTGTTGGCCTGGGCCCATCACATTATTCTCTATTAAGTAACTACGTTAGATGCAGCAGGTGACCTTGTAACCAATTCAACTATTCCAACCTAGAAGCTTTCCTAAGATAGTCGGAACTACTAGTTTGGGGGAATGCTCAAGGAAGAAAATGAGGTCATAATCAAAGGATACTGCAGGCAATGCTCTATAATAGAAGCCAATGATAGAATAAGAGCAGATCACTAGGGGTGATGATTTGTAAAAGTATATATTTTAAACAAGGAGGGTATAAATACAGTTTTATCTTTCAGAAATAGCCATATAATTAATTTAATCCTAAATACTTCTTTCAAATGCAGGTGAAAATTCAGGATTTAAGTCACCCAAGTGAGCAATATTCTTGTGAATTAACATCACAAGTGGATATTTCAGTGGGTCTTACAGCAAATGTTAGAGAATTTGTAGCCACTATGACTTATTGTCAGTTTTTGAGACCCTGTCCTCATCTCTCACATACATGGTGTTTGGAAGTACCTCAGAGCTCATCAACTGGATCAATATGTGGGCAAAATTGAGGCCCAATCTAAAGTGACTCACCCATAAATAAAAGTTAATTAAGTCTTCCCATTATGGTTTTTCCAGTGATCATGTATGGATGTGAGAGTTGGACTGTGAACAAGGCTGAGCGCCACAGAATCGATGCTTTCGAACTGTGGTGTTGGAGAAGACTCTTGAGAGTCCCTTGGACTGCAAGGAGATCCAACCAGTCCATTCTGAAGGAGATCAGCCCTGGGATTTCTTTGGAAGGAATGATGCTAAAGCTGAAACTCCAGTACTTTGGCCACCTCATGCGAAGAGTTGGCTCATTGGAAAAGACTCTGATGCTGGGAGGGATTTAGGGCAGGAGGAGAAGGGGACGACCGAGGATGAGATGGCTGGATGGCATCACGGACTCGATGGACGTGAGTCTGAGTAAACTCTGGGAGATGGTGATGATCAGGGAGGCCTGGCGTGCTGCGATTCATGGGGTCACACAGAGTCCCATGAATTGACTGAGCGACTGAACTGAATTGAACTGAATAGAGTCTGGAGACCCTAAATAGCTTCAGCCTTTGGAAGCAAGATTCCAGGTGTTGGGAGCAGAGATAAGGAAGTAAACAAGCTCTTTTCATTCTTCAGTAACAATATTATTTCTCCTTTCACTTTCCTGTAGACAAGCAGGATTTCCGTTTTGATTGCCAAGGCTCTGTCACTACCCATACTTGGAAGAGGCATTTTCTTGTCTGTGCAATAGGTAATCGGTTTCTGTCATTTATTTCTCATAAATGGCAACCCACTCCAGTGTTCTTTCCTGGAGAATCCCAGAGACGGTGGGGAGCCTGGCGGGCTGCCATCTATGGGGTCGCACAGAGTTGGACATGACTGACGCGATGCAGCAGCAGCAGCAGCAGTTGACCTATAGATATTCCATTTCTGACCCCCGCCCCCATTGTTACAGATGAGAAAAGTCACACAGTTAGTAAAGGGTTAAGTAAACTGAGATTTGAACCCAGATCTCTTGACCCTAAAGCCACTGGTCTTCCTTGCCCCATCCCGTGCACCCTCAATCTTTGCAGTGTCCCTTTTAGGGATATTTCCATTTATGCTGTAGAAGGTAAGGTTTTCATCCAATGTCGTGCTATGTGCTAAATCTCATCAGTAGTGTCTAACTCTGTGCGACCCTGTGGACTGTGGCCCACCAGGCTCCTCTGTCCGGGATTCTCCAGGCAAGAACACTGGAGTGGGGTGCCATGCCCTCCTCCGGGGATCTTCCTGACTCAGGGATGGAACTCCTGTCTCTCATGTCTCCTGCTTTGGCAGGTGGGTTCTTTACCACTAGTGCCCCCTGTGAAGCCCTTTGACTCATGTTAGAAGACTTTTTAGCACTGCCAAGTAGATGGTTGGGTGTACTGGTGACATGGTGAACCCCTTCTAGCCTTTCTGAAATCGTGTACTTTATTCCCTGGGTAACAGGTTGGCAAGAATGCACAGAAGAAATATACAAAAAACATCTTCATGACCCAGATAATCACAATGGTGTGATCACTCACCTAGAGCCAGGCATCCTGGAATGTGAAGTCAAGTGGGCCTTAGGAAGCATCACTGCAAACAAAGCTAGTGGAGGTGATGGAATTCCAGTTGAGCTGTTTCAAATCCTGAAAGATGATGCTGTGAAAGTGCTGCACTCAATATGCCAGCAAATTTGGAAAACTCAGCAGTGGCCACAGGACTGGAAAAGGTCGGTTTTCATTCCTATCCCAAGGAAAGGCAATGCCAAAGAATGCTCAAACTACCGCACAATTGTACTCATCTCACATGCTAGTAAAGTAATGCTCAAATTCTCCAAGCCAGGCTTCAACAGTATGTGAACCATAAACTTTCAGATATTCAAGCTGGTTTTAGAAAAGGCAAAGGAACCAGAGATCAAATTGTTAACCGTTGGATTATCGAAAAATCTAGAGAGTTCTAGAAAAACACCTATTTCTGCTTTATTAACTATGACAAAGCCTTTGACTATGTGGATCACAACAAACTCTGGATAATTATTAAGGAGTTGGGAATACCAGACCACCTGACTTGCCTCTTGAAAAATCTGTATGCAGGTCTGGAAGCAACAGTTAGAACTGGACATGGAACAACAGACTGGATCCAAATAAGAAAAAGAATATGTCAAGGCTGTATATTGTCACCCTGCTTATTTAACTTATATGCAGAGTACATCATGAGAAACACTGGGCTGGATGAAGCACAAGCTGGAATCAAGACTGTTGGGAGAAATATGAATAACCTCAGATATGCAGATGACACCACCCTTATGGCAGAAAGTGAAGAAGAACTAAAGAGCCTCTTGATGAAAGTGAAAGAAGAGAGTGGGAGAAGTTGGCTTAAAGCTGAACATTGAGAAAATTAAGATCATGGCATCTGGTCCCATCACTTCATGGGAAATAGATGGGGAAATAGTGGAAACAGTGACAGACTTAATTTTGGGGGCTCCAAAATCACTGCAGATGGTGACTGCAGCCATGAAATTAAAATACACTTATTCCTTGAAAGGAAAGTTATGACCAACCTAGACAGCATATTCAAAAGCAGAGACATTGCTTTGCCAACAAAGGTCCATCCAAGGGTATGGTTTTTCCAATAGTCATGTATGGATGTGAGAGTTGGACTATAAAGAAAGCAGAGTTCTGAAGAAGTGATGCTTTTGAACTGTGGTGTTGGAGAAAACTCTTGAGAGTCCCTTGGACTGCAAGGAGATCCAACCAGTCCATCCTAAAGGAAATCAGTTCTGAATATTCATTAGAAGGACTGATGCTGAATCTGAAACTCCAGTATTTTGTCTACCTGATGTGAAGAACTGACTCATTAGAAAAGACCTTGATGCTGGGAAGGATTGAAGGCAGGAGGAGAAAGGGATGACAGAGGATGAGATGGTTGGATGGCATCACCGACTCAATGGACATGAGTTTGAGTGAACTCTGGGTGTTGGTGATGGACAGGGAGGCCTGGCGTGCTGCAGTCCATGGGGTCGCAGAGTCGGACATGACTGAGCGACTGAACTGAACTGAATTGAACAGATTGGTTCTACCCCCAGAATCTGAGCTTATGATGTAGTGTCATTATAAGGTTTTTAAACTGAGCAGGTGAGGTGCAGAAAGGGAAAAAAAAAAAAGAACTGACTTCTCAGTCTCCATTTTATGAGGAGGAAACCAAAGGTTAGGTAAACGTTCACAGTTAAGGCAAAAGCTCAGATTTTGGCCTTTCCATCTCTGTCTTTTCCAGCAGACCCTGAAACCATCATCTAGTTTATCTAAAACCAGGAAGCTTCATTTGCTAATCCAGAAAACCCCCAGCTAAGCCCAGCTCACTGTGTGGGTAACAAGAAAAATTCTTTAAAATGGCTTTTTTTTTTTTTCTTGCTTAGTGTTGCTGGCATCAAGTATAGTTATTTATATGTTTTTCGTTTGCTACTTGATTTATTTTAGAGACTGACACTTTTACAAGCTGACATCTCAGCATACAGACACTCTTTTTTTTTTTTTTTACTCCACTGAATGCAGTTGATGGCACTTACTTGGTGCCATGCCGAGCAGAACCTAGTTAAAGGTTTCTCTTTGTGCTGCGATCCATCACTCCTTTTACAGTTCTTCATCTGGAAGAGTGTAAACTGCCTCCTAATTTTGGCATCTGCTATCTGCCTTTCTGGCTGCTCCCTGTTGCTTCCAGATATCGCTCTGTCAGGTAGACACTTGAGGATTTCATTGCCACCTAGGTGTGCAGCAAATTCAAAATTATTTTACAGTTTTTTTTTTTAAAGCTCCTGTTGAGATCATTGTGATGGATGAGTGATTAATAGGCGATTCAGTATTGAAATAGAAAATTGATCAGCTGCTGTCAGTTGGTTATCCATTTATTTATTTCTACCATTTGAAGAATATTTACTGTAAGGCACCTGAAGATTTAGAAAAAGATAGAGTATCACTTCCCTCAGAGAGGTCTCAGTGTAGTGAACAACTGTAGGATTATCTGGTTGATAACACTTTGGAGCAGATCGGCTTGCCTCCCAACTTTTTCATTTTTGCTGCTTCTGTCTTTCTTTCCATGTCTTTTTCCTAGAGCCATGCAGAGTGCCCTGCACTGGGGCCCTGTTTTTGTGGCTTTTCTAGTGTCCTATTTAGCATTATAATGTAGCTGTCCTCTGCACCTTTCTCTTGGGGTTTTCTTCTCTCCTTTTGTACAACTGAGTAATCTGTTATACCCATCCAGTGTGGTCATGCTGTAGCCTCCCTGGGATGAGATGTCACGTTGGAGACAGAGTTTTTCAGGTGCCATGGACATATGGTGGGCATTTGTTAGGTTAGGAATTCCTTAGTTTGCTTTCTCTACCTTAGCACAGCTGTATTAGTTCTCTCTTGCTACATAACATGTAATTAGCAAAATTAGCAGCTTAAAACAACTTACGTGCAATATCTCCTAGTTTGCTGAGGGCCAGGGAATCAGGAGTAGCAGGGCTGGATGGTTCTGCCTCAGGGTCTCTCGTGATATTACGGTTAGGAAAGCAACAGTGCGTTCACCTGGAGCAACTGAGAGACTCTGAAAGCTCTGAAAGACTGTGATCGGAAGACGCACTTCCAAGAAGCTATTAAAAGAACTTACGTGCAATATCTCCTAGTTTGCTGAGGGCCAGGGAATCAGGAGCAGCAGGGCTGGATGGTTCTGCCTCAGGGTCTCTCGTGATACTGCGGTTAGGAAAGCAACAGTGCATCCACCTGGAGCAACTGAGAGACTGAAAGCTCTGAAAGACTGTGATCGGAAGACGCACTTCCAAGAAGCTGCACTCGCTTGACTCCTGGCAGGAGGCCTCAGTTCCTTTGTGAGCCTTTCTGTGACGTCCACAGGATGAGGCAGTTGGCTTTCCCAGAGTGAGTGATCTGAGAGGGAGAGGGAGAAAGTGAGAGAGAGGACGCCAACAGGAAACACAGTGGCTTTTATGCATTAGTGTCCAAAGTCACCTTCTCTTTATTCTATCTGTTGTGATCTACTAATTCCATCCCACATTCAAAGGGAGGAGAGTTAGCCTCCAGCTCTTAAAGGGAGGAGTATCAAAGAATATGGGAAAATGCATTAACACTACCACAACTGTTCAGTTCAGTTCCATTGTGTCTGTTTCTTTACAACCACATGGACTGCAGCACACCAGGCCTCCCTGTCCATCGCCAACTCCTGGAGTCTACTCAAACTCATGTCCATCGAGTCGGCAATGCCATCCAACCATCTCATCCTCTGTCGTCCCCTTCTCCTCCCACCTTCAATCTTTCCCAGCTACAGGGTCTTTTCCAATGAGTCAGTTCTTCGCATCAGGTGGCCAGAGTATTGGAGTTTCAGCTTTAGCATCAGTCCTTCTAATGAATATTCAGGACTGATGTACTTTTCACTTAAAGTTTACCAGAATTTCCAAACTTTATTCCTTCAGAAGAGCTCACAATGGCAGTAGTGACTTTCTGTCCCGTCGTTGAGGTGCAAGCCTCTTGCTCTAGAAGCGATGTAACTCATTATCAGGATTTTGATAAATCTCTGCCTCTTAACTGTTATTCTGTGGCATTCTGACCAGAATTTATATTAGCCAGTGGAGAAATGACAGTGTTCTCAGATATTTTGCTGTGTTCTAATAGAGCACTTCCCAGCAATTTGAAGATTTTCCATTACCTATTTTTATGATTATGAAGATGATATCACTGAAGAGACTGATTCATTTCATGAGCATTGAGGAGAGAGAGGAGCATCTGTCTAAATATGTGTTTATCCATGGTAGGACAATTTAAACCTACCACATGTTCATTAAGAAAGGTTAGAGAAAAGCATCAGAACATGCTGGAGTAGATTTTATATTTATTAATATCCCACGTTGAAGGTCAGGAACTGCGGCGGTAAGGAGATACCCCTCGTCCAAGGTAAGGAGCAGCCGTGAAGAGACAACCCACACCCAAGGTAAGAGAAACCCAAGTAAGATGGTACGTGTTGCAAGAGAGCATCAGAGGGCAGACACACTGAAACCATACTTGCAGAAAACTAGTCAATCTAATCACACTAGGACCAGGGCCCTGTCTAACTCAATGAAACCAAGCCATGCCTGCAGGGCAACCCAAGGTGGGCGGGTCATGGTGGAGAGGTCTGACAGAACGTGGTCCACTGGAGAAGGGAATGGCAAGCCACTTCAGTATTCTTGCCTTGAGAACCCCATGAACAGTATGAAAAGGCAAAATGATAGGATATCAAAAGAAAATCTCCCCAGGTCGTTAGGTGCCCAATATGCTACTGGAGATCAGTGGAGAAATAACTCCAGAAAAAATGAAGGGATGGAGCCAAAGCAAAAACAATACCCAGTTGTGCATGTGACTGGTGA